>JAHQIW010007152.1:0-263081 GCA_019055375.1 Parelaphostrongylus tenuis
GTTATAGCTCTGAAAGAGTGGTGTCAAAACGGGCGTCGGTAGTTCAACAGTTCAGTGCGCGCCCCACATGGAGCGAAATCTAAGTTCGAATCCCAGCTGACTCAAATGTCTCTGCACACAACTCTACATTAATGGGGTCATTGTAACATCATACCACCACAAAAGGCGGTCAAATAAAATCAGCTCGGATTGGTTATTGAAATTCAGTATCTGTCAGCATAGGTGGGTTCAATGTCGATAGTGACTGCCCATGCCTGGCTGTAGACGGTTGGCTGTTGGCAGATAACACGTTGCAGCGTAGAAAGAGTGGTGTGCAAAACAGACATCGGTAGTGCAACGGTTTAGCACGCGCTCTCGAAGAGAGTAAAATCTGGGTTCGAATCCCAGCCGACGGAAATGCTTTTGTATGCCACTCTACATTAATGGATTTAATTACTAAACTCTCAAAAATTGTTCAAAACTTATTTTCTAAGGCAGTTGACTAGAAAGACTCTACATTTCTAACAGTGATAACGCGATATCACCTGCTATCACCATAACGTCTCACCATCACTGCTATAAAATAGAGATCAGTGTCGGGCGTGTAGCACTGATGACGTAATGCCTAGCTAAGTTTGGCCAACAACAAGACCAGGATGACTGCACAACGACGCCCTGACGGGACACTTACGGTTTCCAAAGAAAAAACCACTTCTATTCGGATCTCTTCGCTAGCCATGTCTTCTTACCGTCATATAAATTGAAAGAGGATGAATAGTCGTTCCATCGGTTCTCCCTTTCAAATTCCGACATGCTACATCGCCGGTGAAGAATACAATAACACTTGGTCAAGAGAGGATTAGAATTAGACCAGAACACCTGAAGAACCTACGCCAGTTCTCATAAGCGCTCTGGCTCGGCTGTTTACTCACTACCTGTCATAATGCAGGTTTCCCATTCAATGGAAAACCAGCAAGATCGTGTTGTTGGTCATAACGGGGAACCTTTACGACATAGGCAATTGTCGCCCAACCTGCTTAGTGTCTGCTGTTTATAAACTCACATGAGTCATCCTAAATAGGATAAACTGGAAAAAAGGAGGAAGGACAGTGATGCGAACAAGCAGGGTTCCGAAAAGGATTTAGTACTACAGACCACGCTCACACAATCACAAAACTCACTGAAGTTTCACGGGAGTACAAACTACCGCTCCGTTTCACTTTCATCGATTTGAATAAAGCCTTTGCTTCAGTGGAAACAGAAGTGATCATAGAGGCTCTGGATAACCAGGGTGTCCCTACTCGGTGCATAACGATTCATTGTGAGCTATATTGACAAATTCACAATCAAGACATGGCCATTTTAAACGATCTTAGTATCGACTTAAGAAGAGGGGTTTGACCAGGCGATACGTCTCGCCAAACTTATACTGCCACCCTTCAAAATTAAAGGTCCACGATTAAATCATCTTCATTTCGTTGATGATATTGTCCTTATAGCACCAAGTATCAGCCAGGAGATATGAAGGTTAACAGAATTCGACAACACCTATTGAAATGTTGGTCTTCGACTGAATCTAACGAAAACGATATCTGTGAGGAATGGATGGGTTGCGAAATCCCCATTGCTGCTCAATGAAACAAACGTCCCCGAATGCTTCGGTTACGTCTAACTTGTTCGTGGAATCAACATAATGAATGACTTAGCTTTAAGGATGAGAACGAGGATAAGAACGGTTTGGGTAGCGTTCTAAAGCATCGAGGTCATCTAAAAAAAAAACCTCGGAACAGCTTATCAAGAAAAAAACCATTGAACAAAGGTGAATCATTGCTATCATAAAAGGTTAAAGATAACCGAGTGAAATATGACTCAATACAAATAAAATGACATGGAAAAATTCGTATTGATTCGCCTTATAATTTTTCTGCACGCATGCAGAATTTCTTCAAATTCGGGATCGGTTTGCAGTGATTAATGACTCCTATTGTTGAGTACATGAGCGCATGTGGCGCAGTGGTTAGAGGTGCCCTGCGTCGCACACGAGGTCAATGGTTCGATCTCGCGCTCATGGACCACCAAGCCATCCATCCCTCCGGGGTCGGTAAATTGGTACCAGACAGGTCTCAGACTTGTCTGGGAGGATAAGCAGCACTGACTCGGTTCAGCGGGAGGCCACCGCGAGTCATTGTAAAGGCCAGATATGCATTCAATCACCTCAGACGAAGTTAGAAATTGAAGTCGAATGCATGGCGCATCCCTAAGGGATTGATCAACGCCGAGAGCTTTATCCTTTATCCTTTTATTGTTGAGTACAAGTGGATATATGAAGATATCATCTACAAAACAACAGAAGAAAAGGTCATCTAGAACTATGTTGAAGTTTATACTTTATACTTTATACTCTATACCACTTATACCTTATTATAGACATTCGTCAGACTACGATGTGTACCCGCTCGGTCGTACAAATAATTTAAGGTCTTTTTTCACGGGGCAGCGCTTTTCTCCAAAATTTTTTGCAACCGTTCAGTATCACGAGACAGGTAGATACTAGAGCTGTACTCCCTTTATAGAAACGCCTTCGAGTGCGACCTGTCATTCCGCTGGCCGTCGAGTTACTCAGCAACACCGGTAGAACTTTCGTTTTTCTCTATTACGTGCAGCTGTAGCCCAGTGGGTCCTTCTTGCTCTTGGAATTAGTTGAGAAGCATATTTTTCCTCCAGGCCTTTCGTGAAGAAAGCAGACCATCGTGTAAGAGGTTTTCCTGTAAAGTCCTTGACTTCTCAGGATCCTCTCGTCAATCGGTTTGTCGTTGAAGAGTATTACGTATCCAGCAGACCTTATCATCGATAGTCTGACGTCTGGAACGGCATTTTTGATCTTCGATTGTTGACGTAGGTTAGACCTTTGTATTCTTTCTATCAGTTGCAAGATACGGAATACTCTCAGCATCAACCTTTCTTGGCTTTCAACAATGCTGAGTAATCTCTCATCCTGCTTACGCAGCGGCCAAATTTCTGCTGCATGCGTTAGGGCAGGGATTATCGTTGAGTCGAAAAGGTGGGCACGAAGTCGGATGTTCTTCGTCCTTTTCACTAGGCCTTGATGCTTTGAACCTCTGGAGCTAGGTCGTTCAATATGTTCACTTTACGACCTAGACTAGACTTCTCTGGAGCATTAAAGGTTCATTTTGCTGAGGTGAAGGGGCACCCAAAACCCATCCATTCATAAACGTTGTTTTCGTTTGACTTATGCCGAGACTAACTTGACTAAAAAGAAGTGATTAGAACTGCATGATTTTGGTTTCGCTCATCTGCGCATTTCCTCGCAAATATTATGATATACAATTTGCTTGCATCTGCTTTACAATGAAGCTGTCTTGGTAACTCATTTGTTTTTCGTACCCGAGTGGCGCGAAGGGAAATGCTAGTGAAGCAGCGCATAAGATCAGTGTAGCTCAGGGTGATGATACGGTTACAGAAAGGATGACTAGGAAATAGTTTCGCAAGGTTCAAAGATGGAAAGAACAGTCTGGAAGATCAGTCGCCTTCGGATCCTCCACAGAAAGCCCCATTGAATTCGAGCTCCTGTTCATTAGCATTTTCCCCTCACCTGCTATGCGTGCATGAGTAGCTAGCGAAATTGTTCCTACGACTGCTCCATCTCAAAGCAAGCATTAACAAGTTGTATACTAAAATGTTCTCATAAAGTGCACAATTGAACGTTACCAAATCACACAATTTTAACTACTTCTTTTCGTTGAATTTGATGTCTGTTGCTTTAGTGCCAAAATTATGGAACGACCTAACAGAAGTTATTCGTTACTCAGGTGCTAAGATGTACAAGATGAATAACGGAAATGAGAACATTAGAAATGGATCGGAGACCGCCAATGCGCCGCGGAAAGAAGAAGATCAGATCGTCGAGGTATAGTATTTCCCAATGATGTGACTTTTCGTACTTCAACTGTTATGCATATTTGAATTGCATGAGGATGTTCGGCGTGTTTTCTTTGTGATACATGTGTGTTTTCGACATTTCGGCGGTCAATGAATATTATCGCGTGGTCCGATACAAATCTGATGCCTGTATGGCGAACAGAGATTTCACAGAATATAATCATTACTAGCGATGGAATATCATTGAGCTTTTACAGAGGTTTTTTTTCAAGAAATAAACGTCTGTGTGCAGTAAAAACCATCATATTTGCTTCCATCTTTGCGTTAAAGGGCATTTTTCAGTTCTCGTTTCGAGCGTTATCCTAAGACCACTCTCAAATTTCAATGTGCTTGATAATCACTTTTGAGCCACGCATGTGATCTCTTATCTATAAGGCTGACTTATAGATCCCGATACACGTGTTTCAATGCTGAAAGTCCCATCACTCGGGCGGTACTTTGCCAGTCCTCTGTGGGTGCTCCAGTCCCTAGACTAGGAGTTCGCGACGACGAACATTTTAGACTGTAAGTCCATTGAAATTATTACTGAACTGACAGTTTTGTACACTCGATTGCTCTTGAATACTATATTCAATATATCATATCCTTGGTTTCGAGTGTTTTCTCAAGACCACGGTGTATCGGGCTCTAAGTCAGTCCCATAGATAAGAGACCCAATGCGTGACTCAAAAACGATTATCAGGGATTTTTCAATTTCAAATCCAAAAAAAGAAGGTTTTGAGCCTAAAACGAGGTTGGTACGCCAGGGCCATACACCGCTGTTTCGGAGGTTCGTCCTCCTCGTCAGTGACCCCCGCCCCACATTAAGCCCTGCATTGTAGCAAGCAGGGAGGCGTATGTGGTATGTGGTGATGGAATAGTGTACAATACACTGGTCCATCACCATCAGTCGATGGTTTCGGCTGGTAGTCCAAAACTAATCCATTAAATCGGGTCACTGACGAGTAGGACGAACCTACGAAACACCGGTGAATGGCCCTGGCGTACCAACCTCGTTTTAGGCTAAAAACATTTTTTCTGGATTCGATTTTGAATGTTTATTACGAGGTTTTAGAAACAGTTGATTTAATGGATTTTCAATTGTTTTTGAACACGCTTTTTGTTTTATGTGTAGTCGTTTGATGAACTGAGAAGTGGTAGATCTTGACATTGAGCTTGTTATTTGGAAATGCCTTAATAGCATGCTCTACTAGCGAGAATAAGATTGCGTTCTACTCCTGAAGTCTTTTTCAACCAAACTTTGCCGTCACGAAACGATAGGATGCTGGTGGGAAAACTTTTATGAACGTATATTCAGTAAAAAGAGCACCCAATTGTCCTAAAAATTACTGTTTTGAAAGATGAAAGCAGCACGCTTAGGATAAGAAGCTTCCCAAGTCTTTATCCAAGGCATAGTTCAGATGTATCATTTGGTTTGTTGCAAGAGCAGATTGTGTACACTTACGTTGCACACAAAAGTATCCGGCTCTCCTGCGCGTTCGTGATATAAATAAGTTGTGAAAGTAACATCTAACCATGCGAGCGGAATATATTAGTGAATGTCTTAAGAAAGAACCTGAGCTTTAAAGTTCTACAGAAGTGCTATAGACGGTAAAGTGAGATAAGTCATGTAGAAGAGAAATGACTCGCGTTGTTTATGAGTGGAAGAACATATCCAAATAAAGCAGATGTTGGACGCAAAGGACTCAGATGTTCTGACAGACCGTCACAACCATCTGCATGTGGTGGCAGGGAAGCCCATGGAGGTATGGGAACTGAAAGAGGTATAGGAAACCACGAAGAGGACATTCACTGAAAAGAGATGCACAGATCACGAAAAATTAGTGCGAAAGCTTAAAACCAATGTCGATAGTTCATAGTCTCTCCTATAACCCAGTAGAGATTGAAACAGCTCAGGTACACTTACTCTCCAAAATTATTGAGAGTAGTCGATAAAATAGCTTCGCGTGCATTTGTGGCATGATTTTCGACAAACTTATCATTGTTTCGTAGTCTTAAACCATTGTAGTGATTTTCGATACCGTGCGTACTGGAGAATATCAAGAGTCGAAGATTTTTGTAGCAATATCCTGCTTTATAAACTAATTATCTAATTGGTTATTAAACTGTCATTGATTTGCAGAAATGTGTAGGCGCGAATTGATGTTGTCGTAAGAAATGAAACGTAAATAAGATTGACATAGAGATAGGCAAAAGTAAATTAGCATGATCACAGAATAAGTGATGGGCTCTCCATGAGGATATGGTTTTCGCGTTGGAAAATGTGAGGTTCAGAAAGCTTCGGCGTTGTTTATATAAAGAATGACTTCGCTAAAGCCTCTTCAGTGATATGTTTAAGCGACAATAAAACCCTTTTCAGTGAAGGTAAACCTGAACTTTATCGAAACTATCAGATCATCATTGGAACGCGCGCCGCTACCCGCGTTTCCTCGCCGTTTGTTGCGCTCACCTGCCCAAAATGGCTGCTGTTGCGAACGAGTTAGGAAATATTATTTTGTCTTACAGGCGTGCGCAGCCACAATTCTTATCGCCACAGGAGAGATGTGCCAGTTAGTCCGTTCCCCGAAGCAGTGGTGAATTTAGTGAGAAAAACTTGTAAGCGATTTCAATAATGTCAGATTTTATTTTACCTGTATTTAAGTTCATTGCTACCTTTGCAGAGGAATTGCGTCTGGAACGAAGATCAAGCTCTCAGTGCCATAATCAAGAATTTACAGGAGTTTTGATCGCGTGGATCTACTCCTGATGCGAGCGCCTTCGACGAGTTTATTTACAATCCTTCGCGAAATGGTCCATCGAGGCGTAATCGTTTAACACTGTTAGTTCTTAGAGACTAGTTTTTCTGCTCTCAATGTCCACTCAAAAATATTCGTCATTAGGCAGAATTTTTTATGTATATATGTCTGACAACTAACCAGCCTGCATAGCCACAGATGACATGATTTGCAATTCCACATACAACCTTGATGGTAGTATTGGGCTCAGCTAAGGTTGATCACCATAATTGATAGTCAGTAGTTCCACTTCATTGTCAATCTCTCGCTTTTATTGGACAGCCCGCTTTTCGAAGATAAGAAAAATCCAACAATGTTTTGCAGCAAAGTTTGGAACTAAAACTCATAGCTATGATTCTGCATAACTTTACTATCTTTTCAATCCAATGGTATCCATAAGTTTCTTATTTACATGTACCATAGATTTTTCTTCTAGTATGGCGAAGAAAAGTGCTAAGTGTTCTAGTTCTTCTTACAGAGACTTATCGCTCTGGAAAGAGTTGTATCCTGTGAAGGTGTATTCGGACACGCAGAGATGTGATCTTCCAGAAGATTTTACGTACATATGCAGCAACGATTTCTCAAATTATACGGAATCTGAAGATAACGAAGGCATTGCTATGGTACGTGAAGTCGGTCAATTATCTTCCAACTATGTCCTTCCAAACTTCATTAGCACTTTCTTCTAATATGTTTATCACTTTAATCCCGTTGAAAGTCCCGCTACAAGTAATACCTGTGGAAACACGTTGCTGTGAAAATTGTTTTTCGAAGCATCATCAGTATACTCCTGATCGTTGACAGAGAAAGTTCATTCCTCTGTGCGATTCAGTGTCAGCGAAACGAAGCTTTTGTTCTCTTACAATATTTGTATTTGAAGATAAATGATTTTTCGCATGAATCATATGAGATCACGCTTCATTGTAAATCGTGAGGAGAACGACTAATAATACCTCTGTCATCAGCAACGGCTCCGTGGCATTGTATCCGTACACTACGAAAAGGTCGCTTCGAGATCCATGGGGAGGAAGATATGTAGAAGAGAAAATCTTTTAAGGTTTAAGTAAACAGGAAATTGAAAAAGTTTTGATTCTCTGACAATACAAAAATTAAGTATATAGTTGAAGTGTGCTAAACTCTCCAGACCTCTGCAATGTGAACTATGAGCACTGCCGTGACAAGTTATTGACACTCTCGACCTTATCATTTTCCTATTTCATCTGTTGGATGATTTGAACCGAATCTCACTAATGTTAGGTGAAATGTGATTGTACTGATTTCACGTGCGTTGAAAAGTGGCCTTGTCGACAGTTGAGTGACGAGTTCACGCAGTGCACTATCCTGGTGACTACATTATATGAATATTCACTTTTTGACTTTTCGCAGCTATTTATTGGGTCTTACCAGAAGCTTTGACACTAGAACAACAAGCACTAAATTTAATAATAAGCATGGATTACTGACAGTCATTCCATAACCCGAGTCTCGACATATTTGCTGCTGAGAGTGGTTTTTGAAGCGGTCTATGTAGAGCGCTGTTAGAACAGATAGAATATCACCTTTTGCACTCGAAGTAGTCAGCTTTATTTGACTCGAGCGGGTTTATTTGTATGTGCAACATATAATATTTCCACTTATAGAACGAAAGAACGAAGTCTCCTTAACGAGTCTCATGCAAATGACCTAGAAATTCTCTTTGGAAAGGGGAAAAAATTCCTAAATAAGTGATGCTGTGCGCAGCAATTTTGATTACCGCCTTGAAAATCCGCATCACTCAAAAGCCACACAAACTTCTTTACTTGTATAGCAATTTCCCTTCTCGGGAAAAGTTGCTGAGTTTTCTATATAGGGATTGAAGAGGAGGCTGTATTCTGTTCACGCACGAAGTTCTTTTCTCTTCACAACGCCAAATAAAGCCACTATAAAGATCAAGCGACAAACTAAGTTTTTCAAGTTCCAAAAGATTTCTTGTGCTCTAACAGCGCTCTGTATGAGTCGTTTCGAAAACCACTCTTAGCACCTCAATTATCGAGATTCGGGCTATTGAATGACTGCCACTAATCCATATTTATCATGAGATCTGGTGTTTATTGCTCTAGTGCCAGAACCTAAAGTACTCCATGCTACAAGGAGACGGACGTGTGTACTTGATTCGCTATACAACATTCTTCAATACGATATTAGTCAGCTGTGGCGAGAAGCGCGCTTGTGTGGGACAGTGCAAAAATTCCAAAAGTGCTAAATTTCTCCCTTCACCCTTCAAGTGAGTTAGTAGAAGAACGTTGTTGGACATACTTTTGACAAATGTTTCATACAGATCCAAAGACCGACTTCTATTAACCTCGGCATGACTCAATACAATTCCTGATCTTCCACTTCAAGCCAAACACGAGATGTTTCCAAAAACTTTATTTGACAGCTGGCGTTTCGGTAGTTCGCCTTCTTCAGAGTCTGGAAAGGTCAAATTGTCCGCAATCCAATAAGCCAAACACCTTCATTACTCCTTTAAAAAAAATCACGAGACCTAGATTTCAATCGCAACAAGCACAAAATCAACTCTCAACATACTCACCGCTTTTCATATGTGTTCCATCGAATGATTCAAGTGACCACCGAAAACGCCTTTTTCGTATGTGAGGGATGAGAAGAGAAATAGTAAACCAGGATAATCTTATTACTTGGCTTTCGGTACCGCTTTGTTATGTAGCGGCTCTCGCTCAAGCTTATTTGCACGTTCAAGAAAGAAGTCAATCATCTTTTGGTATTTCAGTGATGAATTTTATATACTCTGACTGTTCATTCAACAATCTAAAACAATTACCTAGCTCCTCATGAGTGGAACAGATAACCAGACAATCATCTATATACCTACAGTAGAGTATTGCCGGAGATCCATCACTGGTGCTTCCACTTTCAACATAAAGGCAATCGCTAGAGTAGGTGTCAGTCGCTGCCCCATTGCGAGCCCTCTCATTTGAGCATAATATTTCCCGGACCATCCGAAGATTGAGCATTTCAGGCACTCTTTAAATAGGATCATGAACTGTTCAACCGACCAGCCATACATTTTTACAGCTCCCTGGTGTTTTATCAGAATCTTATGTGTGGCTTGCAAGTTATTCGACACGTTGGTATATGGAGCAGTGACGTCGAATGACTTCATTACGTACGCGTTGTTCGGGTTCGCGTTACATAGACGATCCAAGAACATCTGAGTGTTCACCAGATGGGCTGGATTGTGGGATGTTATTAACGTTAAGAAGCATGCTGTTCGGTCTGCCTACACAGCTGAAGATGGGCCTAACTTTGAATATAGATGGATCGTTAGACCTCAGATCATCAGTGGATACTAACTTATGTGTTTTTATAAGCGAGTTTAAGACAGGACATGTTGGTGACTGTATTTTCAATTGAGAAATGATAGATGGTGTCAAGCGTACCGCTTTTACCGTACGGACCCACTCATTGTTTTAATTTGCGGTTTTTCCTTTGGATTTTTATACATAAGATGATCGGTAAAGCGAAGCATCTTCAAGATGATTATTCGTTATTGCGATATCTAACTGTCGAGGAATCACAACAAAATTCTCCACCCTTATCAGTAACTGTTTCATACAGATCCATGCACGGGTGCACAAAGTTCATTAGATAATATTACTATTATGCAAAGTAAGTGGAACATCGAACAACATTTGTAGCTCACACAGTCCTTTGTTCTCGTTTACTTGAGATTCGAAGTTTTTCGACGAGTCGACGAAACTGGGTTTGGAGTACGAACTTTGAGTAATATACTAATGGGTGCGTGGATTTTTTGATTGTTGTGTTATTCATTGCAAAACGAGTGATGTTGTATTGTTCAACACGTAAAGGCCACCATCAGTGGAATTCGACTTGATTTCACTGTAATTTTTTTCCGCGTCAGGTCGAAGCAAGCACACCTCGCCTCATAGTGAACATATTGAATGGACTAAGATTTGATAGATTTATAGATATTCCTCGCGAATCTGTAGTTTTGAAACAATAAGTTTCAACTTTGGGAAGTTAAGAGAGCGCATATTTTTGTTACTCTTCTTTAGCTTGTATCTCAAACGAAACGATAGCGGAAGCAGTATTTTGTTCAAAAGTTGCCATTATTTATTGCAAGATTAGTACTTCTCAATAATCAGGAAGAAGATTTTGTGCTGTCAAGTGGAATGTTTGTCAAGAAATTATCGGCACTTGTCGAATAATTATTTTATGCCAGTAAATGTGTCTCCAGTATACAAATAAATGAATAGATATTATATGAAATTGAGGTTTTACAGAATGTGCTGTGCTTGAATTCTGCGGAGAATTCGTAACAGTTAGTTGATTCTCCTTTCAATCTGCTAATTTGACTGTAACTTTTACGCGATTAAGTCGAACATGTTTCAGGAGAACGTTTGAAGGAGAAGAGAAAAGACCTTGGAAGAGTATACTTTTTCTTTACAATTGCTGAGTCGACAGAAATCTATGAGAAAGTGACACATGTGAAAAAAGGAGTGGTTTGAAGGACTAGTCTGATTTGGTTGGCTTAGTTTTGCTCACAATACTGAGAGAAAGGCGGAGCGATAGCTTCGATAGTGCCGCACGTAGCACATGAACGAGCGGAAAGGGTATTCACGGGTTCAAAACCGTATCAAGTTTCAGAATTTGATTCTGGCGTAGCAGTCTTCTGGTTGTTTTCCCAGCTTACGCAATGAAAAATGATAGAAAAAGACCGTAGCAACGTTAGTGGGTAGCGCGATCTTGTAGAACCATTTTTTCTCTCAAACCCTAAGCCGTCGACTAAAATCTATATTATCGTAAAATTTTGATTGTAGTAAGATGCACTCATCATGTAGGACGGTTGCACTCCTCTGTCGGCGAGCGCCGATAGGATTTCATTTTTATTGATGCCGCCGAAAAGCACTGTCTCAGCAGAGCAGTGCTATAACAAAGGACATCTTGTAGACCTGACAGAATTCTAAAGCCCTTGGCACCTTTGAGACGTTTGTGCGGCGTACAACAACATTCCTATCTGAATTCTGCTCACTGAACTGGTTGTAGTCTATCTGAGATCAGGCTCAAATTATAAGTTACTTTTCCTCAGCTATACCATTTGACAATGCATAATCCAACGCTCCTAGCTTCTTTTTGTGTAATCACTATCTATCAGAAACTTTTCATTTTCCTTTTTTAGCACTGCTGAGTTCTCTTCTCTCCGTTGCAACATCTCCATCTTTCAGTTCAAGGCGTTCGACAAATGGATTGAACGTTCTACACTGATCCGAAAGAAAAGAAAACGTAGCACGCTTCATTACTCATGGTTGCCTTCAAACTTGACCGTGATAGGGTAGGTGAGAAAAATGTTCTAGCTACAACGTTTACTAACAATGAATACTTTCTCGGCCTTCATCTTATCATAATTTCAAACTGTCTGAATGCAACTTGTCCGATTTCTACTGCTTGGACTATCGGAATCTCTGTTCTAAGTTTTGAAATTGTAATCCATTAAACTGATCAGCACCACAATCCTGCATTTTGGTTATACACCAAAAAAGCGCGAATTTAACTTTGCACTAATTTTTTAAGAGACAATATCTGTTAAAAAATAAACTTGCAAAAACATATACAACAAATCTATAGATGAGTTATGATTTGTCAATGAAGTCAGATATTCTGCGTTGCAATATACAAACGCCCATGTCGTCCGAGTTTCTATAAGGTTGACGTCTTTTCTTCGGGCTGTTATAGCTTATAACGGCAGTTTATGGATGTTCCAGTTCTCACAAAATGACAATTATGGTGTAGAAAGGCTTGAGCTTGATGGTAAACTGTTCTATGAGCAATCAGTTTATTTGCAACATTTGATAAAAGGTCTAAAATTCCATCCGTCATCGTATGACTGTTTTCTCAATCGATTCTTTTTTGCGTTAGGAATGCCAAAAATGATCGGCTTCATCGATCTTGGGCCATCCTGTTTGCTAATCAGCCGATCCTCCGCGGCTCCGAGGTATGCAAATACAATGAACTATTCATTCACCAAGTGCATTGTTTGTTATCAACCTTGAAAGAACTCTATAACTGATGGTGATATAATTATAAATAAACAATTACCGTACTTTCGAAGATTGACTAGTACCAACAACAGTATATGTTCGGAAATTACAGCTGAGTAAGCGTGGCATTTCATAGCTCATGACTTCAATGATTTATGCTATATTCGCCTCGAAATCACTTTCTGAACAATCTTTTAATCTAGAGCGTGGTATTTAATTCGTTATGTCAAAGGGAGGATTGCCGTGGAAGGTATTGCCATTCAAGGCGACTAATGTTCCGTCCAGACGCTGCTCGCTGAGCCTACATTCCCTTGGAATCCGAAAGTTGATGAGACTCATTCAAATTGCTCCGGCTTTCTTCACTTCGCAAGAGATAATTCTTAGTAATGACGACGATTTGGAATGGTTGGAGCGCGATAACCGTCAAGCGCCTGAAAATCAAGTGTGCTTTCTCGTAGTGGTGGCACATAGAGCATTATTGTCCATCTAAGACTTTTCTAAGGAAATGTGACCATCAAAGTGGCTGTCCATCGCCTGTACTCTGATGTCTGATGTGTAACGGAAACGATACAGTGGTTAACAATCGATTTTGCTTGGTTTTCGACGTTTGGATTTGTTTCACCGTTTTTGACCAGCCACTGCCGATGAAGTTTGTATTGCGCATCCTTCCAACTTGGATAACAGTGCATCTGAATGAGGAGCCTTGGAAGAAATTTCATATTAATCTTGATGTTTATTAAAGTCAACGGAAACGTACGAGGTGTACTTTATTTTCAGAAAGTCATCTATTCCAATTTGATGACACCATGAAATTTTCATAAACTATGTCTTTGTTTTAGTTGAGCGAAACTTTGAACTTTTACCTCTAATTCGTTTTATTGAGCTCATAATCATCGCCTCTGGTTTACGAGTATTCAAAATTTTGACTGTGCTATACTCGAAACGATAGGTTGGCAGAAATTTTCCACCAATGCGTAAATCCTCCCTATCTCAATCCAGTGGCTCCATTACTTACTGTAGCACGGCAGTGAACAGCTCTAAAACCTCTTTCTCAAACGGTTTGATGAAAAATTTTATTTTTGTACTCCAGATACAGTAACGATGTAATAGTACTCTTACTGAGCTGAGAACCACGAGTTGATCCCGAAACGCTCTGAGAGTTTGTACATTCTGACGTTGTCAAATGCTTTCACGTAATCGATAGAGATCAGTACAATGGGAAAGTAGTACCCTGCAACCAACTTGTATGATCCGTGACGAGGTTTGCATGTGGTCGACGCTGAAGTATCCCTCTCAGAATGCTGTTTGTGCCTCATCCAAGCTCTGCGATGCGTAGAATAGTAACTTCCACAACTAGGCTTTCGCGCCTGCTTAGCGCATATCGGTTGGCAGTCATTGTTTGGAATTACGTGATTTGGCATACTGTAATTCCTGTAAGTTGTTGGTGCCGGCGAACGAATGTGCAGCTGGCCAACGTCCTTTGTGTTTACGTTCCCATCGCGAGATGAACTTGTCACTTTTTATGCTAAGAACTTTTTTCCCATGTGGTGAAAGCGAGAAATTCTTTGTGTTGAATTTATCTTAAACCATCATCTTGATTGTCAGCTTTTGTACGCATGTTAACCTTTGTGTTTTCAAATCTAACCCTTTGTGTGCGTAGATTTTTTACATAATCGGAGGCTTACTGTAGCGCTTCATCTGGTAAACTCTTTGTCTGTGCTCCATATATAAGCCTTCGTGAAAACAGAAAGTTCAGCTGTCATGAGTTCTCATTAGTTCTCTTTAGTTGTCATGGGTTCTCATTAGTTGTCATCCGTAGTTGTTAGTCACCCCCTTCATCCGTTAGCAGCTAGTGGTTGGTTCGTTAGGGTTACTGTAATCCTACCGTACTCAATCCACTTATCCGATTGGTTAATTGACAGTTTATCCACAGTAAACTTGTTAATCTTACCGTGTTCTACACCTGCAGTATCAGGTCAGTGTCAATTGCAGTTACCTTAAGAGAGTTCAGAGTCAATTCCAAACAATTGGCGACCACGGCACCAATCTTAGCGTGCAATCTTCTGCTGGATCTTCTTGTCTTAAGTCTACTTCTACTAGCTATGTCTACTCCGGACAGTTCCTCCATCAGCCAGCAGATTCTCTCCCTCAAAACGCTTCTCCAGCGCCATCAGGCAGCACACACCCAAATTCTCGAGGAATACACGGTCCGCTCGGGACAAACCGATTTCACTCACCTGGACGACATCCAGATAGAAGCGTTCTACGCGGAGGTAAACTCACTTAAATCCTATCTTTTTCAGACCTACGACAGGATTTTGAAGCTTCATAATCAATGGCAACCTTTGCTGGATTCTAGTAGTGACGAGAGGGACAGATTCGACCATTTTCGTCGCAGAGCACGGAGACTATCGTGAAACAATTGGCACTTCCGTCACTCTATTGGAGAATTTAGACCTACTCTTAAATTCTCTCGACTCTGAACTTTTAAAACGTGGGTTACAAATCCTGTCTGACGCATCCGATAAAGCGTCTGACAAAACCGTTCCTGTGGCCCGGGAGGATCCGCAACCGGCGGCGTCGTCGACACCAGCTGCTAACTACGTAATTCCCCATGACAACTCATTGCTTAATTTTGTCGACGCTTCCATCTTGTCTAAACTCGAACTTCCTTCATTCGATGGCAATCTACTGGATTATCCAGAGTTTTCGGCACGTTTTGCAACGTTGGTTGATAATAAAAGGCAGTTAGACGATACAACCAAGTTTTCTCTGTTGAAATCCTGCTTGCGTGGGAAAGCTCTTTCCTCGATACAGGGACTTGCCATCACTCCAGGTAACTATCTTGTTGCAAAAGAGATTCTCAAAACTTTATACGACGATAAAGTTGCCTTAAAACACCTTATCTGCACAAAACTGGCGCAGTTACCAGAGTGCGACCCCCAAGGGCGTCAATTACCCACACTTTATAATCAAATGTTCGCTTTAGTGCGTCAACTTTCGCAAGCAACAGGGCGCCGACGATTCGCGCGAAATAACACTTGGGGCGATTCTTTTGAATAAACTTCCTGCCCGCATTCGTAGTTTAGTATATGATAAAACATCACATAGCCACAATGTTACTCCCACTGAACTGCTTAACCTTCTTACAGATATTATTCGCAAAGAGGCCGTTATGGACGTCACGGAACCAGCATTCCCATCATCGGCAGTGGAAACTGGGAGATACGACTGTATGGTTGCTGCTAATTCTGCACGTAAGAACATAACCTCTCATAAGTTCATTCGTAAACATAAACAGCAGCGACTCGGAAAAAATTGTCCCTATTGCCATTCTTCATTCCATAGCGCCTTTCAGTGCAACGTATATGTAACTGCGCAACAGCGCAGTTCCCAGGCTAGAAAATTGCAACTATGTCTTAACTGTCTAAGCTCAAGTCATTTCTATAACAATTGTGTTTCTAAAAAATTATGTAGTTTCTGTTCCAAGAAACATCACTCTTCATTATGCTACCGTCAACCTTCGGAAAAGAGCGCTGAGGTTGGGAAACCACGCTTTTCCCAGGTCGAGACCTCTCCCAAAATAAAACAGCTACAACAATCAAGGGCTAACCATCATCAACGAAATTATGCAGCCTTTTCTACTGCGGTGGAACAAAATGAATTGTCACAAGTAACATGTGTTGATGTTCCTCCAACCCAAATCAAAAATTCGCCTCCCCCCTTACAGTCCGCCTCCACGCGGGGGGAATCATCGAAACATTGTGCTCTATCGTTAACACAACCTGAACCTAACCCTCCTGCTACCCTCTTTATGTGTGCAGCAGTTACCATTTTCCACCCGGACGACCCTTCCCGGCATATTAAAGCTTTGGCCTTCCTTGATTCGGGGTCTAACCGGTCGTATATAATTAACGAGGTCGCAGATGCCTTGAACTTATCCCCTCTCAAAAGTGAAGACGTGCAAATATCCACCTTTGGAACCAATGAGCTGCTAGACATGCGCTGTATTAGTTACCAAATCGGCATTCAGACTGAAAATGGGGAAAAGCTTCTGACAGTGCGTTCTGTTCCTAAATTAACGCGTCCCTTACCCCAATTACAAGCACTCACTGAAATCCTACAGGATTATTGTTTGCCTTCTAATGGAGAGCCCGGAATTCTGATTGGGATAGACTATTTCTGGGACCTCATTTTATGTGATAATTTCCGCTATAGGCAACTTCCCAATGGCCATTGTTTGCTTCACACTTCCATCGGGGATATTCTCACGGGTCACGCTCCCCACATTAGAGATGTAACCTTCCCAGCCATTATGAGTGATAATCTTGCTAATCCAGCTCAACACGACTCTCTGACAGAACTGGTAAGTAACTTTTGGAAGTTAGAAGCAGTCGGGATCTTGGACGATCCAACTTGCAACGACGACGAAGAGTGTCTTCGATTTTTCAATAACACGATCTCTTATGATAGTGTGAATAAAAGGTACGTTGTTCAGTTACCTTTCAAAACTGATGCCTCCGAATTACCAAGTAATATCGATATAGCTCTTAGTCGTCTACGCGCGCTTCACAGAGCCCTTCATTGCCAACCAGAATTTATGAAGTTATATCATGCTGGAATTCTCGAACATCTAGATAAAGGAATCATAGAGCGCGTGTCAAAGGCTTGTGGTAAACAGCACCATTATCTGTCTCATCATGCGGTCTGGAAAAACGATCAGTCTGACTTCGAATTCAGGCGTGTCTATGACGGTTCCGCTAAGAGAAGGGGAAGACCCAGTCTTAATGACCTCCTCTATAGAGGCCCAGTATTGTTACCTGATCTGGTAGGAATTCTCCTTCGGATTCGTTTCTATCCAATACTCATCTCTAGCGATATTGAAAAAGCCTTCTTGATGGTTGGTCTTCACCCGGAATCTCGCGAGTTCACACGGTTCTTCTGGTTTAAAGACCCTAAAAAACCCTTTGAGGACGATAATATAGTAGCGTATCGTTTTACCAGGGTCCCATTTGGACTAATTTGCTCGCCATTTCTATTAGCGGGGACCATTCAACACCACCTCACCAAGACCAATACTCGACTTTCAAAAGATATTCTCCGAAATAAATACGTGGATAATATCTTCCTCGGAGTAAATAGTGTTCCCGAAGGCATAGCATATTATAACGAATCCAAACAGCTTTTCCAGGAAGCTGGCATGAACCTGCGAGCTTATACTAGTAATGCTCAACCCCTAAACCGGTTCTTCGAAAATCGCGAAGGCTCGTCTCCACCGATAAAGCAGAAACTTCTTGGTCTCCGGTGGGACACATCAGAGGATACTATCACTATCCCCATGCCATCATCGTCGGGTCATACTCATCAGTGGACTAAACGAGATGTGCTAAAACACATAGCAAGCATCTTCGATCCACTCGGCATAATATCTCCCGCTACTCTTCAGGCAAAACTGTTCTTCCAGTCCCTCTGGAAAATTCCACTAGCTTGGGATGAAGAGATACCTACGGAGAAGTATGCCCAATGGCGTCAACTTCGATCTGCTTTGTCGACTATGGTAACGTTCCCTCGGTTGTTATTCCCATCGCAAGAGTCGTCATCATGCACATATGACCTGCACGTGTTCACCGATGCTTCCACCACTGCTTATTGCGCTGTCGCGTATATAGTTTGTCGGCCTAAAGACGGAGAGCCAACGGCAGAACTGCTAATGTCCAAATGTAGACTAACACCACTTAACCATAAGATCACGATTCCGAGATTAGAATTAACGGCATTAATGATAGGCGCAAAACTTCTTGATTTCATTGTCAAACAATTAGAAGTGACCATAAGCCGAAAGGTTATCTGGACGGACAGTAGAGTGGCTTTAGACTGGACTCGGTCATCGGGTCACCCCGTCTATATTAGGAATCGGGTCAAGGTCATCTTGGATAATTCGGTCGACACAATTATTGGCCATACACCAGGAACCCTCAATCCGGCAGATAAAGGTACTAGGGGAACCACGGTAGCAGATCTATTAGAGGATTCACTTTGGTGGTATGGTCCGAGTTTTCTCACTCAAGATGCTTGTACATGGGAAACCTATAATACCTTCAATACGAACTCCATCTCGGCCGAGGTTCGCAATGACGAAGAGTTGTCGGACTTGGGTGTGTCTTTCGCCCTTCTAACTCAGCAAGAGTCGGCGTCGTCCTCCTTTGTCATTGACCCGACTAGATTTAGTTCCTGGACCAAACTAACTAACACGCTCAGTCGCGTACTTCAGTTTCCTGCCTTGACGTCGACAACAGCGAGTCAACGTTTCGGAAGCTCAAGGTCGCTCGCTTGAATAAAGCCGAGATTATAGCTTTCCGCATGGCGCAAGCCCTTTCCCCTCCTTCCTTTGACGAACGATGTAAGTTAAGTATGTTTCTATGTGAGAAAACCTTTCTTTGGAAATGTAAAGGACGCACGATGTTTTCGGTTTTGCATGAGGATCCAAATACACCCATTTTCCTTCCACGGAAAAGCTATATCACCACCCTCTTCATCCAGCACATTCACTGGAAGAATAATCATTGTGGTGTCATTCATACTCTATCTCTAGTAAGACACATGGCGCGGGGCAAATATTCTTGCTACTTCTACGGCCATTCTGACGCACCATCAGAAACAGGCGACATAACAAACGATGAGCAGAGTGCAGTCTCGTGGAAAACGAGACGTAAAACTTCCATGCCATTTGAAAGGGGCAAGAGCGTTCAGACGGCCATGATGGTCGGCAAAATCCTCGTTCTTTCGTTTCCATATTTCCAGATTCATTTATCAGAACCTTGCATTTGCAATTGAGGATTTCGGTTTGGTGCGACTGCAGGTATAACAGAATCAAGGATAACATGATTCTACAATTGCTTGGGCGGTGGCGAGGTCAACCTAGTGTGTACGACAACTCATGGTGATGCAACAGCGGACATCATCTGTCCATCGAACCATCTGCTCGCCAGATGCACCATGACAGGTTATCTCAATAAGTTGATATTACATTTTAACTTTCAATTTGTTTCAGTTTTTTGCAATGCGTCGTGCCCAGCAGGCTCGATTACCTTTCCTATCAAAGGGAATCTCGTCTTCGTTGACGACGAGCCTCTTCGTTCTCCTTCAGGCAACGTCAAGCTGCTGTCCATCAAACAATTCCACTTCCTTGAGGAACTAGTTAATTTTCTTAGCTCCTCTCAGATTGTTAACAAACTCTTGAATTTCAAGAGCTATCTGCTTGTTATACCGATCCTCTTGGTTGTTTTCTATGCCTACCCTTTCATTCTAAACTTCTGTGTAATCCGCTTTGGTAAGACCAAACTCTACTAATCCTCTCTACCTGATATGCTCGCCGCATTGACATTGTCTCCCTTTCCGTCTGTAATATGGGACACTCACTTTTGCGGTGGAGCACTCCAACAAATGAGCTATGTTCTCTTCGCCACCGAAGGCAAGGTAGCTGGTCCTATGATTAACCCGGTCATACATCAGTCTTACATCAGACCCAAATGGCCCCGTTATTACAACATATTTAATCACCCACTAGCTACCACCTTGGGTGCTAACTTCACGGGGCGTACATAGCGACTTACTAAACTCCGCCGGTGAGTCGTGCCCCATAGTCACCTTAATCTCTCGAACAGTGCCTCAACTTATCGTAGCCGCTATTGCCACTTAATCCTCTATAATCAACTATCCTATCTCTTTGAAGTGTTGAGTTTGTCTCTTCTCCTTTTTCTGCGGCGGGAGTGTTTGGAATTATGTGATTTGGCATACTGTAATTCCTGTAAGCTGTCGGTGCCTGCGAACGAATGTGCAGCTGGCCATCGTACTTTGTGTTTACGTTCCCATCGCGAGATGAACTTGTCACTTTTTATGCTAAGAACTTTTTTCCCATGTGGTGAAAGCGAGAAATTCTTTGTGTTGAATTTATCTTAAACCATCATCTTGATTGTCAGCTTTTGTACGCATGTTAACCTTTGTGTTTTCAAATCTAACCCTTTGTGTGCGTAGATTTTTTATACAATCGGAGGCTTACTGTAGCGCTTCATCTGGTAAACTCTTTGTCTGTGCTCCATATATAAGCCTTCGTGAAAACAGAAAGTTCAGTTGTC
Source organism: Parelaphostrongylus tenuis (assembly GCA_019055375.1). Classification (NCBI taxonomy): domain Eukaryota; kingdom Metazoa; phylum Nematoda; class Chromadorea; order Rhabditida; family Metastrongylidae; genus Parelaphostrongylus; species Parelaphostrongylus tenuis. The sequence goes on from JAHQIW010007152.1 coordinate 20,908, forward strand.
ATGGGTTGTCATCCGTAGTTGTTAGTCATCCCCCTTCATCAGTTAGCAGCTAGTGGTTGGTTCATTAGGGTTACTGTAATCCTACCGTACTCAATCCACTTATCCGATTGGTTAATTGACAGTTTATCCACAGTAAACTTGTTAATCTTACCGCGTTCTACACTTACAGTATCAGGTCAGTGTCAATTGCAGTTACCTTAAGAGAGTTCAAAGTCAATTCCAAACAATTGGAGACCACGGCATTCAATTCCAAACAAGCTGAGTGCAGCAAGATCTCGGTTCCCACCATTACATCAAGCTTTTCCCAGTCTTCTTTGCGGTCAGTATGAGGTTAGGCATTGTATGGCTGGAACAGTGCGCGCTTTCGACGAATCTATGTCGTTTCTTTTTCTTCAACTCAGCGCAGGCTCTTCTCTAGAGTTTTTGAGGAAATATTTTTGAAATTTCTCATGAACCTACATTAACCGGTCCTGTGTGGAACAAACATAAAATTTGGATTTTTTGCGGTTAGAAGGGAACTTTTCTTCTTAAACTACTATGTTCAGTTGTTTTTCGACTACGGAGATCATATCGGTCTGCGAGGAAGTTCAAGTGTGAATGCGCGACATTATGTTGTAAGAAGGTGGCAAAACGCTGGCGCTTTGCAAACAGGAAAGAGTCATGTCTATCTCAAAAACTGCATCCTTATCAAAATTTGTTTCTCGAAGAAAGGAGCCATCGACGCTGCTAACCTTTTTCCAGAATCAGATTGATTTTTCGGAAGAGGTTGTTGTAGTGTGCTGCTACATCTCGTGTGTTAGTATTCAAAGATTCCGATTTCGATGCTCATTTCTTTCCGAATTTCGTTAACGTTAGCGCTATAAAAACCAAGGGTCCTGAAGCCTCAAAGACGCCTGTCTCCGTGCAAAGAGCGTTCGTAAAGCCCAGCCAAGTTTGGCCAACAAGAAGACCAGGATGACTGCACACCGACGCCCTAACGAGACACTTACGGCTTCCAGAAGAGCAATGAAGAAATTCATTTGCCACTACTGTTCGGATCTCTTTGTTAGCCATGCCCTCTTCCGTCATATAAATTGAAAGAGGACGAATCTCTCGCTCCACCGGTTCTCCCTTGCAAATTCCGACATGCTATATCGTTGGTGAAGAATACAATAACACTTGGTCAAGACAGGATTAGACCAGAACACATGAAGGACCTACCGTCAGTTCTTATAAACACTCCGGCTCGGCTATTCACTCGCTACCTGTCATAATGCAAGAGCCGCATTCAATGGAAAACCAGCAAGACCGTGTTGTTGTTCAAAAATGGAGACCCTGAGGAGATATTCAATTGTGCCCAACCTGATTGGTATCTGTTGTCTATAAACCCTTAACTAGAGTTTTCCTAAACGGGGTCGACAGAACACTGGAGGAAGGACAGCCATGCGATTAAGCAAGGTTCCGAAAAGGATTTAGTACTATAGATCACATCCACAGGATCACAAGACACTTTGAAGTTTCCTGTGAATACAAACTACTGTTCTGTTTCACTTTGATCGATATGAGGAAAGCCTTTGATTCAGTGGAAGAAGCGGTTATAGAAGCATTGGATAACCAGTGGTCTCTACTAGGTAGATAATGATCCTACGTGAGCTGTATAAAGGTTTCATGACCATTATATCTTCATTCTACAAGAATATTACTATTGACGTGAGAAGAGGGTTTCGACAAGGCGATACAATTTCGCCAAGACTATTCACTCTCACCCTCCAAAACTTCATGCGAACACTAAAATGGGACGATATAGAAGTGAAAATTGACAGTCGACAATTAAACCGTCTTCGCTTTGCTGATGATATCGTCCTCAGTACACCAAGCATCAGTCAAGCGGAACAAATGTTGACTGATTTCGACAACGCGAGTGGAAAGATTGACCTTCAACTAAATCTAGCGAAAACGATGTTTGTGACGAACGGATCGGTTTTGAATGCCCCCAGTCACGTTCAACGTACATCTCCGAATGTCCCAGTCATTTCTATCTAGGTGGTAAAATAACACGATAAACGACTAGCTCCAGAGCGGGAGGAAACGAACGGCTTGAGGAACCTTAAAGAGCATCGAGGATGTAGTGCAGATGACAAAGAACATCCGACTCCGTGCCCACCTTTTCGACTTGATAGTTATACCTGCCCTAGTCTATGCACCAAAACCTGGTCGCTACGTAAGCTAATGGAAAGATCAGTTGGCGCTATTGAACGCGCAGTCGAAAGGAAGACGCTAGGTGTATCATGTATCTCGAAAATGAGAGAAAGCATCCGAAGATTCGAATCACGTCAGCGATCGAAGATCAAAGCCGCCATTCCACACTGTGATATCGCAAATAAGGTAGGCCGGACACGTGATGCGCTTTAATGACTATCAATGGACGAAAGTCGTTGCCGACTGGATCCCTTGGGCTATCATGCCCTTTACACGAAGGCCGCCGACCCGATAGTCCAATTTCTTCACGAAAACTATAGGTGAGAGATATGATGCTTAATAAATACCTAGATCGAGGAGGACTCGCTGGGCTACTCTTGCACACGATAGGGAAATGGAAGTGTTCTAGTACCCGCTCGAGTCACCCAACGATCAACAGGAGGACAGGTGATACAGGTGAAAATGACTCTTGGGTCTTGCAAAAACTAGGGAAGATTAGAGCTAAAAACGTAAACTTGGCCGAAGTTTACTAAAGATTCTCATTCTAACATCCTTTGTACAATTGATACAATTTATTGATTGCCAAATCCAGTATAGTTGAATAGTATGTCAGCGTTTTTTCTATTGTCGATATATACATATATTTGAACCAAAAGCATATGCATCGTGTTGCTTCAAGGATATACAAGAAATCCAAGAATTTTTACATAGCGGAGAAAATACTTCCATGAAACAACGAATAACGCCCACCACTTCGTAATTCCCTCTGCCCTCAACAATTTTCATACCCGTTCCTTAGGGTTTGACTTCCGCAGACTCTAGCTTAGCGTGTCCGCCAGCCTGGGAACGATTCTGCCTCTTCTGTCTCGATTACTCACCGAGTACAGTACTACATTTCGTTGTTAGACCCAGTACAAAATTTCGCTGCGGGCATTGCAACAAAATGCAGTACTGTAGTCGGCGGCCAACCGAGGCATATAAGGTAAAGTCATTTCCATGCTGGCGGACAAACTCAATTAGGGTCCTCGCATTTCAACCGAATAATAGAACCTTTATATTGCGTTAAACGCAAATAGCCAATCACTTTCAGTTACAAACTGAATTCGGAAGTCGACTTACCTGCACAAAACGCTGACCGAAGGTTAAACAGTAAAGAGCACAATCTCCAACGTTTTCTTGCATGGATAACAAAAGTAATCACAAAAGGATAAAGCTTGAAGCTTTCAGCGCTGACTGATCCCTGAGGGATGCGCCATGCATTCGACTTCAAGTTTTCACTTCATTTGAGCTGAATGAATGCCTAACTGGCCCTTGCAATAACTCGCGGTGGCCCCCCGCCGTATCGAATCAGTGCTGCTTAGCCTCTCAAACCAAGCTGAGACCAGTCTGGTACCAATTTACCGACTCCGGAGGGATGGATGGTTTGGTGAGCCATCAGCGTGAGTTCGAAAGGCTCATAAGCCTCCATAATGTAACCAGTATAAAACGCTTCAAGAAATAAGTCCCAAATGAAATTTCAGTTCACTGCTATATAAAATGATACGGAATGCGTGTGGCGCAGTGATCTGATTCGATCTGTGGCACGTATGATCAATCAATCGACGGTCGATGGTACGGTGCTCGTTGAAGGCTCACCAAGCCTTCCATTTTTTTCGCGGTCGGTGAACTGGCGCTGGACTTGTTTGAGTAAACAGCAGCGCTAACATGATTTTTCGGAAATCCTCAGAATTTCCCGTATGCACATTTGGTTACTGCAAAAAACAAAGGCTGTACAATACTCAGAGCCAATTAGGTTGCCAAAATCGGAACTAACTAAAGTGACAATTTGTATCCATTATGTACGAACGCGTACATATGAATCCGCTGTAGAAGATTTATTAATGTGAAAAAAAGGATTGGGTGCGACGTCATTGGCCAGGTTTAGACGAGATAACGACATCCATTACACGATGTTTTTGACACCGCAGAAGAATTGATTCTTGGAACACGCGATCGCTGGTTGTGCAGATCGATATCGATCGTTGATTGTGCAGATCAATATACTGCCAGCTGTATTCATATCTGTCGATATTCTACAGAGCACAGTGTGGAACTCGCGCTAATGGCTACGCTCGAATGAAACCACCGGCATGAACGAAAATCGCGAGAAGACGAAACGAATGGAAAATGGGTTAGGGTCAGCACATTTTGTGAAGGCGGAGCGTCCAAGTGTCCAGGTATAAGTATCCAAGTAATATGCGATCGCAGAGGTGTCGGCGGCAAAGTCGTTCGCGTCAAGTAGAATATGACCATGGGTATTGATTCATCTGAACATGAATAACTAGGATCGGACGACTCGATTTGGAAAGATGTGGGCCATTGCTGACTCTAACCATCTTCATTGCATACACACCAACACCAAGCTATGACGAAGACGAAGTGCAGGTGTGTTATACATACCTCGGGATGTTTTTCTAAGAGGAGCATGTATTCAGAACATTTCTGGAGAATTTAATGCTTAGGTCTAGAATAACGCTTAAAGAACGTCACATTGGATTCATGTGTCGGAACGGAACGAACAGGGTAAGGTAGGCTATCTGAGTTTATTGTGGCGATCAAAGCCATCCATGGTAACTCAGAGTTCCAAAAGCCTTACTCTCATGGGTGGACATAGAAGTCTCCCCAATAAACTGGTATATGTTTAACGAAACAGGCTACATCTCAGTGAATCAAATGTTTTGTCTGATCGACGTCACTCCTGTTATTAAGTTCTACACAAAATGAGATCACCATATCCTTCGTGCAACTCTCCTTTTTAGCAAAAAACAACATCATTAACAGCATCGATGAATAATACGATTGGCCTATGCAACATCTTCACGTCAACGTTATATAAGTGGAAGCTTGAAAATTACCACGGGACGTTCGCCTTTAGAAACATTTAGTTGGCATGCCATTCTGGAACCGCACAAGTCGCACGCAACCGGCACTTCACATTAAAGTGCGGAACGCTGAGAGAAGCGATAAAAGAAAATCTCAAAAAGAGAAGAGCATTAGTTGTGACCGAAGTTGCGGAAGCTAGGAAGAGCATTCGCAAAACCCAGCGATGCCTCGCCAATCTCAAGACCAAGATCGTTGCTCTCAAGCGGCCTGAGGGAACAGTTGCGGCTTCCAGAAGGGCGATGTACAAAATCGTCACGATCAGCATTCGGATCTCTTCATAGCCACGTCTTCTTAACTTCATATGAAATAAAAAATAACGGCGACGCGCCTAGACAAGATGAAACCACAACATGTGAAGTTTCTACCGCCAGTTCTCATCAACACCCTGGCTTCGGTCTTCACTCGTTATATGTCAGTATGCAAGGTTCCCAGTCAAAGAAAAACCACCACGACCGTGTTGTTTCAAGAAGGGGGACCTTCGCGACAAAGGCAATTATCGCCCGATCTACTTGGTGTCGGGCGTTTATGAACTCTTCAGTTGAGTCATCCTAAACAAGAGCGATAAAAGACTGGACGAAAGACAATCATGCAAACAAACAAGGCTCCGAGAAGGTATATTACAATAGACTACATTCACATGATCACAAGACTCACTGAAATTTCACGGGATTGCAAACTACCGCTCTGTCTCACTTTCATCGATTTGAAGAAAGCCTTTGGTTCAGTGGAAACAGACGCGATCATAGAGGCTCTGGATAACCAGGGTGTCCTTACTATATACATAACGATCCATTGTGAGCTATATTGAAAATTTCACAATCAAGACATGGCCATTTAAAACGATCTTAGTATCGATTCAAGAAGAGGGGTTTGACCAGGCGATACGTCTCGCCAAAATTATACTGCCACCCTTCAAAATTAACGGTCCACAATTAAACCGTCTTCATTTCGTTGATGATATTGTCCTTATAGCACCAAGCATCAGCCAGGAGATACAAAAGTTAAACAGAAATCGACAACACCTATTGAAATGTTGGTCTTCGACTGAATCTAACGAAAACGATATCTGTGAGGAACGGATGGGTTGCGAAAGCCCCATTGACGCTCAATGAAACGAACGACGCCAAATGCGTTGGTTGTGTCTAACCTGGTTGTGAAATCAACATGATGAACGACCTAGCTTCAGAGATGAGCAGGAGGAAAAGAACGGTTTGGGGAGCATTCTAGATCATCGAGTTGACTAAAAAACCTATGGCTTAATACAAATAAAATGACATAGAAAAATTCGTGGTGATTCGCCTTATAATTTTTTTGTACGCTTGTAGAAACTCTTCAAATTCGGGATCAGTCTGCAGTGATGAATAACTCTTATTGTTGACTACAAATATAAAGTTATTATCTATAAAACAATAGAACAGAAAGTCATCTAAAACTATGTAGAAGTTCAAACTCGCAAACTACGCTAATAATAATAGGCTCCTCTAAAATATTCATAAATTAGCATAGTAATGTAATGTGAAGTATCAGTTTTGAGGAATATGTCTTTGTTTTGCAATTATTTTAGCATACCTCAAATAGAAATAGCTTACTGGAGTACGTTCTTCGAATTCTATCCTTTGCTGATGAGAGAATTTTTTTATTGATGAGAAAAGTCTGAATTCATTAGAAACCTTGTTATGAAGATTACTTGTACCAATCGCAAGTTCGATCACACAGATTGCCACTCAGGTGACCGGCGCAGCGTCATCTCGTAATCAACGGCTGGCTTGAAAGAGTTAATAACCTCGTTTATAATAAACAGGAAATTCATGGAATTATTGGATTTTGCCGAGGTTAACTGATATCCGGTTCTGAGAATTACTTCGAGATTTTTTAATTATTAGTCTACAACACGGATTACGTGCTCTAGGGATTTGCAGAAGACTTCTTCCAGCCTGTTATGAATGCGAGCATTTTATTATTTACTCATCCTGAGTAGGAAACATTGCCTATCAAGGAGACTTTTGTTATTGTCAATACACATCATTGTTCGTGCTCATTTTAGTTTTGATCAGGTGGAAGTCTTGTGGTGAAAATAGGTGAAATGAGAATCTCTCCATTGAAATTCTATTCGTAGCAGCAAAATCTTGAAAAAGCGAACTTTCACTGTACAGTCCCAGAAAAATCCGATGTAAAGTTGAAAAAACGCGCTCCGAAAGTGAAACGGTATACTCATTCCGTTAATAGAACTTGCTGTAAAAGTCTTTTCGAAATTACGCGTAGCACTATGATTTACACGTTGAGCTACCGAACTGTTACTAACACTCTAGTGAAAAACCTTCTTCACAGGAAAAACAAGAAAATTCGAGTGCATTCGAATTATACGAATACGACTGCATTCCACACAATTCATAGTGAGAAGCAGAAATTTTCAGACATACTGGGCGTTTTTTTCTCTGAAAACACGTACGTATAGATACCTCCATCAACAATCTCTTTTTTTATTACGAAAAAAATTTGTCTACATCGAACAATCACTATATAACATAAATATCCGCTTTTCAACCCAAAAATACATTTCAAATGCAAATCGTTCCTATTGTTTTATTAGTAAAATATAGTATAAAGGTTGTTACACGAACACGACCACGAAAGGCTCATCACCTATATGCTATCATTGTCCACAAGATTACGATACATCCCACGTGCATTCAGAGATGCCCTATTTAGACCTATGCTACTCCGCCAGCACAACGAGAAATCAACGTGAGCATTTTCTTCCATGATTCAGCTAGTATCACGAGACTGACAAAATTCCGCATAGATCTCGCTTCCTCACTAAATGATGGTTAAATCGCTCGAATTATGATATATGAGTGTTAATTATGATTCTATCTTCACAAAATTTCGAAATTCCGAGCAATGGTGCAACCAGTTTTTGATGCATTCGTAGCGTAGAAAACTGCCAAGGTTCGGAAATGTTAAGGTAATAATCAACATTTCAAAAAGAATGTGGCGGGTGAAGCAGGACTCATTAGTAAAGCTCTGCCAAACTTTAGAGTCGCAGTGTGCGAAATGTGGTCACGTGCCCGCAATCGTGCTGCTCAATCCTGTGACATCCACTATCTGTAGAGCTTTCTCAACCTCATAATCTCCTTAAAATGTCCCAGGACAATCAACATACTTGCATTTTGTCTTCCTGCAACTTCTCGAACATACTTCTTGCGTTTATTTCCATCGACGCTGTGATTCAATACTGCCGTCGACCACTTCCTCTCTCAGCTTACGACATCGTAGTGTACACTGGTTGGTCCTTCTTTATTCCATTATATCAGAAACTCTGAACACCTTTTGTGTAAATTTGGTGCGTAATAATGACTTCTGAATACAATTTTAGGATTATTGAGCGTTTCGGGACTTTTTAATCTGATAAACAACAAATGAATCTCAAGACAATAGTTCATCGCGTTTTTACTGAATACTAATAACTATTACGATTACCCACGGACCTCCCTCTTTAAGGGATCCCGCCGGTTAGCTGCGAGGGCACGTGGCGCGTCCCCAGGTGGTGGATAGGGGATTAAACGCGAACCAAAAGCGACCGTGTGGTTCTCAGATACGCAGTGGATTCAGGGGTGAGCTCCCCTGTTTCTGCAGCGCCGACTTGACAAAAGCTCTATTTCTACGAGTTAAGTCGGCCAAAAGACTGCAATCAAGCGGCTATGAAGTACATGGGAGGCGGTTAGGAGTTTAGGAGTCGCCTCCAACAAAAAAATCTCCTCCCGCTCCTCCGAGAGAAACTGGCAAGCTACTCGTGAGTACCCAGCCCCCACGTTTAGAACCTGGCAAGAGGCTGCGAAAACTCAGGGCCAAACTACGCTGCCAAGATGAAAACAGACTAAAATGACCATCTGTACCCATAATGCAAGAATCCTTACTCATGAATCCGCTGTAAAAGATCTATTGTTTAAAGCAAGAAGGATAAAGTACGATGTCATTGGCCTGGCTGAGACGAGAAGACGCCACCCTTTTCACGGTGTTTATGACAGCGGAGAAGAAGTGTTGCTTGGAACCATGCGTTAGCAGAGCTGTCGGCGGCGTTGGCGTCCTCGTCAAATCCAATTTGACCGTGAGATTGATTCGTTCGAGCAACTCACAACCCCTATCGGACGATTGCGGTTGAAACGATGTGGTTCTATGCCTGCTTTGACTATCTTCGTTGCTTACGCACCAACATCAAGCTACGACGAAGACGAAGTCGAGGCGTTCTATAGGGACCTCGAAAAATTCTTCAGAGAAGATCATACATTCTTCAAGGTCATCGTCGGAGATTTTAACGCAAAAATTGAACCTAGAAGAACGTCTGAAAAACATCACATAGGGACCCACGGACTAGAATGGAATGAGCAGGGTGAGAGGCTATCTGAGTTTATCATGACGACCCAAACCATCCATGGTAACTCTCAATTCCAAAAGCCTCTTTCTCAGCGATGGACGTGGGAGTCTCCCAATGGAGAGTACCATAACGAAATAGACCACATATCAGTAAATCGAAGGTTTTGCCTGGCCGATGTCGCTGTTGTTCTTAAGTTCCACACGGGATCACACCATCGCCTCCTTCGCACCACGTTCCGTTTTTCGAGGAGAGGACAGAAAGCCGTTCAATTCAAACAACGAAATTCCAGAACTGCCATAAACTTGGATGTATTCAAATCATTAGTCGGCTCTTGGGAAGATACCGTTGTCGACAACATCAATGAAGAATACGATCGACTCGTTGAATATCTTCACGTTAGCGCTATAAAAGCCGGGAGTCCTAAGGTCATGAAGAGATGCTTGTCTCCGCAGACACTCGAGCTGATATGTCAACGTGGAATCGCACGAGCTACAGGAACTTGCGAAACGCTGCAGAGAATCGATAAAAGAAGACCTCAAAGAGAGAAGAGCAGCAGTTATGGCAGAAGATACAGAAGCTGGGAAGAACATTCGAAAGCCAGAGTGAGAGTTTGCCAACTATAAGACCAAGATGATTGCACTCCGATACCCTGACGGGACACTTACAGCATCGAGAAGGGCTATGGAGAAAATCATCTACCAATACTACTCGGATCTCTTGGCTAGCCATGTCCTCTTACCGTCATCTAAATTGAAAGAGAACAATATGTCGTTCCACCTGTCCTCCCTTCCGAAATCCAACATGCTATGTCGTCGGTGAAGAAGAGAGCATCACCCGGTCCAGACAGAATTAGATCAGAACACTGAAGAACCTGCCGCCAGTTCTCAGCAACATCCTGTCTCGACTTTTCACTGCTACCTGTCAGAATACAAGATCCCTGTTTAATGGAAAACCAGTAAGACCGTATTGTTGTTGAGAAAGGGAAACCTTTGCGACATAGGCAATTATCGCCCGATCTGCTTGCTGTCTGTTGTCTATAAACTCCTTAGTCGAGTCATCCTAAACAGGAGTGATAAAACACTGCACGAAGGACAGCCATGCGAACAAGCAGGATTCCGAAAAGGAATTAGTACCATAGACCACATCCACACGATTACAAGACTCACTGAAGTTTCACGAGAGTACAAACAACCACTCTGTCTCGCTTTCATGGATCTGAAGAAAGCCTTTCATTCAGTGGAAACAGAATCGGTTATAGAGGCTCTGGATAAGCACGGCGTCCCTACTCGGTACATAATGATCCTTCGTGAGCTTCATAAAGATTTCACGACCGAAATATCTCCATTCTGCATCAACATCATCATTGACCTAAGAAGAAGGGTTCGAGAAGGCGACACAATTTCGTCAAAACTATTCACTGCCACCCTACATAACGTCAGGCGAACATTAGAATGGGACGATATGGGGGTGTAAATTGACGGTTGACAATTAAACCATCTTTGTTTTGCTGATGATATCGATCTCATAACACCAAATATCAGCCAAGCGGAACGAATGTCAACCTATTTCAATAACGCCTGTGGAAAGATTGGTCTTCAACTAAGTCTAACGAAAACGATGTTCATGAGGAACGGATCTGTTTTGAATGCCCCCAGTCACTTTCAACGTACATCTCCGAATGTCCCAGTCACTTCTATCTAGGTCGTTAAATCAACATGATGAAGACCTAGCTCCAGAGTTGAGCAGGAGGAAACGAGCGATCTGGGGAACGTTTAAGAGCATCGAAGATGTAGTGAAGAGGGCTAAGAACATCCCACTTCGTGCCCACCTTTTTGACTCGACAATTATCCCTGCCCTAACTTTGCAGCAGAAACCTGGTCGCTACACAAGCAGGAAGACAAGTCACTTGGCGTTATCGAACGCGCAGTCGAAAGGTTGATGCTAGGAGTATCCCGTATCTCGCAAATGAGAGAAATGATAGCCGAGTTCCGACCTACGTCAACGATCGAAATCAGAGACGCCGTTCTACACGCCAGGATATCGAAAATAAGGTGGGCCGCACACGTGATGTGCTTCAACGACAACCGATAGACGAGAGCCGTTACCGACTGGATTCCTCGGGACGTCAAGCGCTCTAGAGGAGGACCACCGACCCGTTGATCCGATTTCTTCACGAAAGCGATAGAAGAAAGATATGATGCTCAGCGAATCCCTAGAGCGAGGAGGATCCACTGAGCTACTTTTGCACGCGACAGGAAAAATGGAAGAGTTGCTGGTACCCGCTCAAGTCACTCGACGATCAACGGGACGACAGGAGATACAGGTGAATACGATTACATTGCGGTGGTTAACTATGCTGCGACTGGTAGATCGTGAAAGCAATAAATATCTCAAGCACGTCGCGTTAAACTCTGACAAATTGTATATTTATGAATGTGAATTTGTCGAATGGTGCTGATTTGCAGTTTTGATTCGAAATGTTGATTCAGAAAAAAGTGATGTTCAAAACCTGTTCGCACAAAGTGCGTGAAAAAGTTTTGATGTAATAGAATTCAAGGCACTGCAAAAGAAAATAGTGTAGCTAAAAATTGCGTAGTAAGTAAAATATTATAATAGATCGTTTCAATATTATTTGAGCCAACGTGTCATGTGGTTTGGTAAGGGCTCTTGTACAGCCCGAGACACGTGTTTCGTCCTTACAGACTCATCAGCCGGGCAGAGCCCGTCATCTGTCGATCTTTTTATAGTCTCAATAAAGCACCTGAAGGAAAGGTATGATAAAATATTATAAGTTGTATGTTCATTGCGAACTAGTGACATCACTATCGCTAGTCCCCGTTCCGTTCAGATGAATATTTTGGAAAGAAATCCATAAGCAGTTTATCATTGTCAGATAATAACGAGCACCTACAGATACAATGTGAGAGTTGATGTGATTCATTTAGTGGTCTAACAACTCCACAGAATCAAGGAACATTGAGGAAACATGTGCTTCTCGCAAACTGGACGAAGAGCAAATTTCCCGTGAATTTTTATATGTGGTGCATGCTGATGGGTCACATATTTGTGCATGCTCCAAAAACGCGACGAGCCAGACTGCTGTGCTAGGAGTTCATTATTCGTGAACATCAATTCACCGCATGAGGCACACTTTTGGAGGCAAAAAAGTTCTGTTACGGCTTCTTTACTCTTCTGAATGGGCTCTCAACCTTCCGGAGTAGGTGGATTGGTGCCAAACTTCACCAAAGGATGACACCACTGACTTTGTTCATCAGCAGGCCACCGAGTTGTATTGTAAAAGTCAGGAATGCTTTCCATAACCGAATCCTTCTGATTAGGAGGGAACAAATAAAACCAATCTCATTCACTGGAGAACAATTTTCATAGGAGTGTTACTCAGTATCAGAAAGCAGGCTTATGGCTACAGTCCCATGTCGCCGTTTTTTCGAAGCACCCCTTTATAATGCTGTAACATTTAAAATAAAATCATCTTTCGAAAATTACGTCTTTTTTCTCTTGTTTGGCCTATATTTTGCTGGACAAAGCTCCTCCCTTAGAGTGCTGGTGCTCAAACTATAGCACAAGCTTCAAAGAACTTAGAAATGTGGTTGATTTCCAAAAAGCTCCTTTGATCTTCTGATCTCTTCTGGCCTTTGGATTTGGCTTTAAATCTCGCCGTACCTTACTCTTTCTTTAGACTACTAGCGATCATCTAATAGCGTGTTTTTTATATTCTTGCTGCTAACGCTGCTTACAGGTTATTCGACAAGGCTAAAGCAGAGGCAAGCAGGGGCGAGGCAAGGCGAGATGATCGGTATTTTGCTATTTAATTACGAATTTTCCCTTCGCTTTGAGAGAAATCCCAAGTAAAACGACTGAGTAAAATACTACGAAAGTCTCTCTAAACATTGCTATGCTTCTCGGCTTCCAGCAAATTATACGCGTGTTAAATTTGGGACGAAAAGCAAATGTGAAACATACATCTGATCTGAATTCTACAGCGTTATCAAGGGTATTTTGAACAAGTGGCAAAGTTTGGCTGTGGTCTCAAGTCTCAGCTTTCGAATGGTTACTTATACTACTATGGATAGTTCCTCTTCGGCGAATAAGATCGGTTTTTTCATTTGTTCCCTTCTGATTAGAGAGAATCCCACAACTTATAGCGATGATAGATGATCATGAACGCATGGCACATCACTCAGAAGATGCTCAGTGTCGAGAATTTTTATTCCTCAACTTTACTGACGTGTTGATAAGGTTTTTCTGGTTGATCATACATGTTTCGAGCTTTCACGAACTTTCTCAACATCCCTGTAGAATCTTTTTGGTGGATACTTTACGTGATGATTCATGAACTTGTGGTGAACTGACCTGATTGCAGACTAACAAAGAATTAGTATGACCTACAGTGCAGGTTCTTGTTTTGGAAATGCTTTAGGACTACCAGTCTTCGACTGCTTTGGACGCCATGGAATTTGGATGTGGTCCATTTGTGATCAAACATCTAACATTCGCTGCTAAGATTGGGTTGCGCACACCTTGAAAGTGCTGATTAGCTATTTCAATTATTTTTGCTTTATCAAATTGGTGTTTGTCGCTTTAGTATCAAAACTTATGAAAATACTAGAAATATCTCGACTTATTCCCATAATTGTGAGTCTGAAAAATCTGAACTCGATGAAAAACAAGAAGGCCTCTCTAGTTCCGCTACTGCGTAACACCAAGCAGTTCTAAACGACTGTAATGTGTATTGAAGTCACTGCATTTCAAAATAAGCATGTAATAGGCTTGCAGTAGAAAAAAGCTAATTTTTCAGTGACCTGATACCTTCGTTTTGTGGAAACAGGAAATCAGTCTTTTGTGAAGTTTCACTGAGTTAATTATTTAGCTTCGTGGATCATGTTCGACTTTGCATTGGTTGCAATCCTCTTTTTAATGCAAGGTATTGTCAAAGCTGACACTAGTAAGTTTCGTATGATTTTCAACAATTTTTGGCTATGGTATGATGTCGACGTCATTCATCGTACTTCGTTTTTGCTGCAGCTGATTTGCTAGACGCGAGGTCACGGTTATGACGAGAATATATCCGTTTTCACTTATCCTTGTTCGTCCACAAGGTGCGAGTGGCTTCAGGTCATTCAGAGTGTATATAAATATCTGCACATAACATCACATAAGCTTTTGGCTTGCCCTGTATGGAAACACAGGGTATTCTAACTGGGTTGCTCTTCAACGAGCTTACACACAGCTGTCTCGCAGTCCTGCGTTGCGATTCTTAGAGTTCATTACATTATGTTGATTCATGAAGAGTGGAAAAGCGAACGAATGAAATGATTTCAGGCATTGCCTTCATACAGGCTAACCTGAATTGTTTGCCTATTGATAGAATACTCGTTCTTGGTGAGAGTCTATTCAACAGGGTAGTATTTTGAATGTTTAGTTAGGTGATGTGTACATCGTTTGTCAAGATCGTGAATTTGTCGAACAGACGACATTAAACTTTCCGTGTAGGCATTCTTGAATGGGCGCTCCGCCAGAGTATTCAGTACCAGAAGCGGATAAGCACCAATTCAGTACTCATTCGTTCAAACTGGCTCACATCTCCATGCTGTACCGCTTAGGCCTACACATTGTAGATGATGTCATATATGTGACTGTTTAATGTTCTTTGCATGCGCATACCTTTCAAGGCGATCTGGCGAAAAAAAAAACGCCAGAAGCTCCGACTGAGGGGTTCTGACTGGTAAGCCACAGTGACGAAGGAGAGTTTTACTTCACTTGACCGATTCGTTTGACAGCATTACAGATGATTACTCTTGCACCTAAATATACTAGTCACATCCATAATTGATAACAAAGTGACATTCACGTATGATGCAAACACCGCCTTTTTTTGTGTGTTGAATGTCGTGCAATAGTAGATTCTTGAAAAATAGTGATTCTTTCGAATGTCATGCCAATTTTAATACATTTCTCATCTGCCTCGCTGTCGTTTATGGATGTGTTCAAGTTCATCAATTGGTTTGACTTCTACATGAGAATTGTTTTGCTTCACAACTCATCAGTGGTGGTCAATATAATTTTTTATCAGAATTTATATACAAGTGATCGGAATACAAGATCACATAAGCAGCTGCGCTCTCGTTGGTGTTTATAAAGCAAACTATGATTAACGACGTTCTATTTCATCGCATCCAACAAAATGTTATTTTTCTGACCTATAAAAGTGTGAGCAGAACGAGATTTTGTTCTCACACATGTTGTTAGGACCGTTGGTTTGTATGCTTGTCCTAGAAATTCCGATCATCTATGCTCTTGTCAAAGTTTTCAAAGATTCCATTCTCCGACAAATCACATATGAACAAAAGGATTAGACAAAAGTCTATCTAAAAAGCTTTTCAACACCCTGTAAAATATTTGTTTCTCGGCTAATCATGTACTCTTAGATCACCAAAGAAGTTAGGGCTGCCACATTGGTAATTGGTGATTGTTTCGCTTTGCTTCTATACGATATCCTAACATAACAATCAGTTCACTTGGCTCCGTCAAAAAGAAATTTTGCAGGTTCATTTCATGACTAACACTTGAAAAAATGCAGAAGAAACGGGATCTCAAAGCGGATTAAGCTTCATGAAGTCCACATACACTGCGAACATAGACAACGACGCCAAACTGAAATACATACTGAATTTATCGTCAAAATCTGCTTCTTTATGCTTTTGTTCCTTACCAATACCCAAATGTTCTTGGATCGTCTACGTAATGCGTCTCTTAACAGCGCGTATGTAATGGAATCTTTCGACGTGACCGCTCTTTATACAAACTGTCGAATGAGTCCGCAGTGCTAGTCATATGCGAGCTTCAAACGGAGCACGAAAGAACTACGAACATGTATGGCTTCTCCATTCGGCAGGTCATGGCTCTCTTAAAAGAGTGCCTAAGCTACTCATTCTTTAGATGGTCTGGGAAATATTTTGCGCAGATCAGAGGGCTAGCAATGGGACATCGACTAGCTCCGACCCTTGATATCGGTTTTATGTTCAAAATAAAAGCCCTAAAAATCGGTCTAAAGCCGTTACTCTACTGTAAGTATATAGATGATTGCTCTGTCGTCTGCTCAACGCAAGAGGAGATGAACAAATGTTTTGAATCGTTAGATAGCCAGTCAGAGTACATAAAGTTCACCCGTGAGAAACCTGAGGCAAATAAATGGCATCACAAACTAAACAACAAAAACATCCTGGTTCCTTACCTATCTGCTCATCCCTCGCACACATAATGCGCACTAATAAAAAACATGTTTGGAACAGTTGCTAATGTGTGCACAGGAAAAGAACATAAGACATAGTCCCTGAGCTTGGCGCGAAAATAGCCACCTCTAATGGCTACAACACGATAGGAGCTTCTCGGGTTAAATTTAGAGGAAATTCGGGGTCCCCATACGGAAGGTCTAGCGAGGATAAGGTTCCATTCATCCTGCCTTT
This sequence comes from Parelaphostrongylus tenuis, assembly GCA_019055375.1. Classification (NCBI taxonomy): domain Eukaryota; kingdom Metazoa; phylum Nematoda; class Chromadorea; order Rhabditida; family Metastrongylidae; genus Parelaphostrongylus; species Parelaphostrongylus tenuis. The sequence continues at coordinate 37,867 of JAHQIW010007152.1, forward strand.
TATTTCTAACGAAGTGAGTGCAGCCATTAAACGCTGCTTGAAAAGACCAGGTTTAGATAATTCGGTAGCAGTAGTCGAGATACCACCAAAAACACTAAAACGCCGATTAGTGAGCAATCGACTGTATGATAGCCTCTGCAAAACCAACGACTGCAAAGTTTGCCTAAACTGTAGAGACGGCGACTGCATAGGTCGGGTACAATCTACCTAATCTCTTGCGAGGTATGCGGGGATGAATATATTGGCGAAACGGGTAGACCTATCTGCATCCGTGAAAAAGAGCTTTTAGCTGGAAAACCTAACTCCGACCCGAAAATCCCTCTAGGCACGCATTATCAACAAAAGCATAAAAAAGCAGATTTTGACGTCGAATTCACGGTCCTCGCACATGAATCAAAAACATCTGCGCGTGAAACTTTGGAAGCCTTTTAAATACGTAGCAAAAGCCCAAAAATGAACCGCAAAGAGAGGAGTGCCTCGTAATAACGCGTGACCTCGCACCATATCTCAGGCTAATATTTCGTGCCTTTTCATGCTTTGCGCATGAAGCTTTCCTTATGCTACCCAAAAAAAAATTATTTCTTACGTTTTCTGCTAGGGTCATGGAGGCCTTTGATTTAATAATTTGCGAATCAATTTGACCTTTCCATGTTCTGAAAATGGCAACCTTGCCGAAACGTAAGCCACCACGACTGTTGTAATATTCGTGCTGCATTATTGATTGTCTTGTTAAATGCTTCGCTGAAATCCAGTAAATAATATCAATAACACTGCAGAACGGCTAAACAGAAGATAATACTAATTTACTACCTAATCGTTCTTAAAATGCTCATTTCACTTGCACGACCTGCAGGGAGTAGTTGTGGATTGCCAAACTACATTTTTACAGACGTTATTTCGACAATAGCAAATGTTGGTCTACTTCATCGTGGATAGCGAAGGAGGGAAATTATGCCTATAGCGCACCAATGAAATTTTCCCCAGTTTACTATGATGTGACTAAACGGCAATTAGGCAGATCACGTAACTATGTTAGAAAAGAAAATAAATAATGATGAGAAATTGTGCTCAGTTATTGAATTATACCCAAAATGAGACCCCAACATCAAGTAGAAATCGAGTTGAAACAAATTTTCCTCTTAATTATGATTAGGAGTACACCTTATCAATCACTAATTACCTCGCGGGAATGAAAGTGCTAATGCTAGAGTGAGACGTGTGCCAATCCTTCCAGAAATGTCTTTCAGCGTGACAAAAGATTCAGTAAGATATAATCAGACTTTTTGACAAAGTTATTATGAGACAGATTCAGCTATCGCTTCGACATCTTTGACTTCAGAGCTCTCTTAACAGTTATTGTTGTTTTCTGTAACTGCATTTAGTTTCGTATTTACCAAACAACATCTGTCAAATCAAATCTATTAATATGACTCCAGTCCGTTTCTTTTACAATAGCTATTGTGACTAACACACCTAAGAGAATTGGGTGGTTAGCAAAGATACGACCTCAGACAAGAGTCGAACCCGCGTTCCATCTATACCGGAAACACGTGCTACCACTACACCACCGAAGTACATTTGCACTACCATTCTTCAACATCGCTATTTTGGCTGTCAGTATTGCTATTGTGACTATTTCGTAAGCTGAACTGAAAGAAAGTCAAACACTTCAGGCAGGATAATATGGCATTCTTAAGAACTAAAGATAAGAAATGAAACCAACTCAAATGAAATTCAGTATGGAAATACGTGAGATCGATTAGATAAAGGGAGAACGTTATTAATACAGTGTAAAAGTGTTGTTTTCAAAATAAAAAATTATAAAACCACTCACAAGCAGGAAATACTCAATCTATCAAAATCCATTCTACGTAGATGTTACAGCAGAGTTAAGTAACAGAAGCGATTGAGAGCAGGGTTATCAGATTACTTGCATTTAATAAATTTACTCAATGAACTCTAAGTAGGCGTGAAACTACGCTTCTTATCAAATGTCTTATTAGTACTCTTGTACAACAGGTAACGATTACAACTACAAAACCGGAACGACAAAAAGGGCGGATGTCACAGAGGAGCTCGCCAATAGACGATCAAGTGTGATGAGAGTATTTGGAATTGACTCTGAACTCTCTTGTGGTGATTGCAATTAAGAGTGGCCTGATACTGTAGGTGTAGAGTACGTTAAGATTAACAAGTTTACTGCGGATAAACTGTCAGTAGACCAATCGGATAAGTGGGTTAAGTGCGATAGTATTCAGTAGTAACCATAACGACCAATAACTAACTGCTAACTGATGACGACTGATGACAACCTATGAAAGCAGAACTTTCTGTTTGGCGAAAGCTTTTATATGGACTGTAGGCAAAGAGTTTGTCAAATGAAGCGCTACAGTAAGCCTACGATTACATAAAAAATCTACGCGCACAAAGGGTTATATTTGAAAACACTAAGGTTGATATGCGTGCGAGAAAGGATAGGCAAGAATGTTGCTTTAAAATCGATTCAACACAAAGAATTTCTTGCTCACACCACATAGGAAAAATGTTCGTAGCATAAAGAGTAACATGTTCATCTCGCGATGGGAATGTAAACACAAAGGACGTTGGCCAGCTGCACATTCGTTCGCCGGCACCGACAGCTTACAAGAATTACAGTAAACCAATTCACATTATTCCAAATAGAGAGTGTGGGCGAATTCAACTCAGAAAATACGTGCATATCTATTCCTTTCAATGTCAATCCATGTTGAACGATTGCGCTCTACTTAAAATGTCGACTTCGACCATGTTCGCTGCTTATGGATCAACATCAAGCTGTGACGAAGGCGAAGTCGGAGAGTTCCTTACAGATCTGGAAAATTTTCCAGAAAGGACCTTATACTCTTCGGTGCCTATATTGGATATTTCAACGCGAAATCGCACCTAGAAGCGCGCAAGGAACGTCATAGTGGGTCCCGCAGATAGGAATGGGACGAGTAAGGTGAGAGGCCGTCTAATTCTTAATGACGACGAAAACCATCCGTGGTAACTTATAAATCCGGAAATCTCACTCTCAGCGATGGACATTGGGGTGCTTCAAATTAGAGTACCATAACAGCCTAACCATATCGTAATGAACTGCTGATTCTGCTTAGCTTATATCACTGTCGTTCCAAAAGTTTACACGGGAGCACACCATATCCTCTTGCGTGTAACGCTTCATTTTTCACGGAAAGCAGAGAAAGCCGTGTTTGAACAATTTTACAGAACCACCAAAAACTGGGTCATAGTCTAAACATTAGTTTGCTCCTGGGAAGATGCGTAACTAACAATATTTGCAAACATTACGCCCGACTGATCAAAATTTCCACTTAGAGCTACAAAATTTGAGTTTCTTAGGATTCTCGAGAGTGATAAGAGTAACATCTGTCTCCAGATGAATACGCCACTATCTCGAGACATAACACCTTTAGCCATTTAAACTTCTAAGATGATATGAGGGATGGTGTAAAGACATCGAATTGCTACTGAATTATACGAATGATCTAATGCGTCATGAGCAGAAATTCTGTAGGAGGCGGAATAGCCAAAACTTCAGCCATCGAATTGCCTCTATCATTATACTATTACAATTAGTACCACAACTGAGGCGAGCTTCGCATCTGCTAAATAATTAAGTCCTCAGGATGTAACATGTTTTTAGCTGCTAGGTCTAGTGCTATACAGAGGCCTGTTTCTTCCTATTGGGACTCATCAGTAGCATCCTCCCTCGGTTCAGCGGTCCTCTGAGGCTAACTAATCTTCTATAAAAGCGTCAGTGCTTAGTAAAAAATCACTGCAAGTCAGATTACTACTTAAATCACCGAATTACCTGGCATTGTGGTGACCAGCAGTCGAACTTATAGCTTTACAATGAGTCATACAAAAGAGCGCTCGAAAGGAGAGGTATGACTCACTGTAAAAGCTACAAACTCGACTGCCGGTCACCACAGTGCCAGATAAATTCATCGTCCAACTTTCAGTGATTTTTTAACTCGGCTTCAATTCCTTTATGGAGGATTATTTGGCCTCAGCGGATAGGCTGAACCGAGGGAAGGTGCTACCGATGAGTCCTATTAGGACGAAACAGGCGCCTGTCTAGCACTAGACCTAACAGTTTTGAAACATGTTACATCCTTATTGAATTATATCATTCTGAGCGGGTCTATAAAAGAGCGGTCGGAAGGAGGGGTAAGTACTTAGGAAGAAGTCATAGAGTTTCAAAAGACTGAAAGACTACTAGGTCAGATTAACCATGAAGTACTTTTTTGTTCCGTCTCACAGTTTTTCAATGTGCGGATCTCAGTGCTTCTAGCATTCAAATCGCTTTTAACATCTTCTTCTTGAGCTTCGTAGAATATTGGTTGAGCGCGTAACCTTGCATTCTTAGGAATAGCTTGGCTTTCGCGTTCCATCGGCGCTCGTTGTTGACTACCGGAAGACGTTGTAGGGTGAAGATCAGCATCGCACCGCGTAGCTACGAGCATCTCAACCGTTCAGCATGGCCTCCACATATTCCGGAGTTTTTGGCCTTTATTCAAAATGCTCCGAAAACTCCACTGCTTTTGTTTTCTGAGCCAAGATCTTGATAGTCACTTCGAAATTTGCTACATAGCGACATCAACGCGCAAAACTGTTGAATCAAAGTGTTTTGGACAAACGCCAGAAATACAGAGATAACCCAAAAAGATGAATGCATCACTATCACGCGAGCCCTGGCGTACTTTTGCCGTTTGGTCTCCTAGCCTGACTTGATGAGAGATGATTCTTCTTTAGAGTTTATTGATCCGAGTCAATGCACCACAGTCGTTTTCCTCGTCGCAGTCGTTACGTGTTCTTGTCGTTCGAGCCGCATCTTCAGAAGAGCACCGCTCAAGTGCAACTCACTAACAACAGATTGTTTTTATTTTTCACCAGGTAGTCCAGATGCAGTAGTCGGAAATATTATTAGCTGGCACGAAGTGATGTATTACTTTGATAACTGACTTTCCTCAGATCTCGGCATGAGTAATCAATACTGATAAAAAGAATATACATATTGAAATTTGATGTTCACCTCAAAAATTCTTAGAATCTGTGGTGAACGTGTTACAATTGAGAACACGATTCAATCAAGTGTTCCAGAATTTAAACCACTATGACTTAGATAAAACTAAATGTTAAAGATCAAGATACAAAGAAACACACCCTATGAGTTATTCAGCTGTCAATTTGGCAATGATCAACTGGTCCAATCTCTAAGGCGGTATCAATACCTATAGAACTTCAGCACTTCGACAGGAGTGTACTTTTGACTTTTTAAATTGAGTATTATCAGCATATATTAGAAAGCTTTTCCGGTATTGTGTGGGTAGACTTCAAAATTTGGTAAATTTTATTACTTACGTAATATATTCAAATCAAAATGTAGAGAGTTTCTCCAAACACTTGTTCCCCAAACCTTTGATTTCGTTGATAAATGATGTGAAATTTATGGAAAAAGAGAGCTACAAAAGTAATATCCAAAGAATTCAAAGAAAAATGCCTAGATTAACTTATGTTATAAAAAAAGAAATACGCTGTGATTTCATATGGAAAACAACTTGCTACGAAGCATATACCTGGAGAAGATTAGAGATTAGCCGTTGATTCCATGCTTCCATTGGAGGCTTAATCTTAGGCACTAAGCATTGACTGATGGCATCGCGAGTGAGAAGTAAAGATCGTCATCTCTTACAGCGAAACTCGCGTATTAGAGTAATCCAGTTTCCTAACTTGTGTAATCTAGCAACTCAAATCATGCCTATAAAGAAAAGCTGTGCTCAAAGGAAAAAAGTAGATAAACCAAGGCAACATAGTCTTAAAAAGCATTGACGACATAAAAATAGTACAAACTCCAGCAAATTGGCCTTGACAAAATGTTGTGAATTTCTAACACACAAGCATAGCATATTAAGATTAGTCCTGGTATTCTAAACAAATCATCAGGCATGATTAGCAATCTGCACTGAAATAAGGAAATAGCTTTCACTTTGCCTTGAAAATTGGGCCAAAACCAACTTTTCAAGACGGCTTAATATGCGTGATACACGCCGAAAATTAAAGAATTTTCTGGTGCAGATCATTTCACGAGAAGTTTTTACCATACCACTTTAGCAACCGTGTTATGATGTCATGATGTCGGGTAGCCTAAAATGCACAGTGACATGTAGAACTCTGAACCATTATCGAAGAGTAATAGCAGAGAAACGGTTTCAGCAGTGTAGTGGTTAGCATATGCCTCCTGAAAGGGTGGGGCACTGGCTCGACTCGCGCCTCTCGTCCAGAGTTTTGCAGACCACTCACTATTCTTGGACACAAAAAAGAATTAGTGAGTTCTGTTGACTGACTGTGATTCTCATCTTCTGCTAGCTTCTTTAGATGACGATGACTCAGCTTTGTCTAATGTGTGTAGCATTTGAATCGTTAATGGCGATGGGTTTTTGATCCGTCTAGACATTTACCATCACGGCATCAGCTATCTCCTGGTCCGCCACTGTCTGCCTTGGATTTCAGCTTCCACTCAAATCAGAGTAGTAGTTTCTTTTGTGCACAACTTATCTCATAATATGAAATTTCGAAATATTCATAATTGATATGTGAAAAGAAAGGCTGATACTTTGGCGCAACGGAAGAATCCTGTGCTAGAAGGCACAAGGTGTACTAAGGAAAACACTTATATGGTGTAGATCTGTCGTCCTGTCATTGTTTCAGTACACCAAGTTTCATCCCCATTTTCTGAGTCCACATTTGTTCTTCCCAGACAAGCAGAAGCTAGCACCTCGACAATGTGTTGAAGCGGCAGCTGTATCAAGTATCCGGACACTCCTGATTTCATGTTTGCCACAAGACTTACTAGCCAGGGTCCGTTCAAGGCTGTGTATTCTAAAAACTGTGTATTCTATGATACAGTAATACATGATATAGATTGTGGGCAGATACTGGTGGTATTGATTTTAGGTCATGATTCGTGTGTTGCGTATATAATTTAAGGATATTGTTAGAACTTCGATTTGAAGGGAGTCATTTCTTTGCAGACTATTGTGGAATTACCAGGTGTGAATGGTGCAGGAAGTACGCCTAGATATTTCGAGTGAAGACCTTCTGACATTAGTAAGATCTTAAATTAGATAAGGGAGTACTACGTAATGATTTTCCTCAGAGAATACCAACCGTCGGTCGTTCTACGAAGTACTTTCTTGTAATCCTATGTCATAAGTGCAAATTCTATGCAAAACTGTGGACTGAGGGCTCGTACTAATAGCTAAAAAAGCGAAATGTTGTTGACTAATAAGAGCCTTTCTATGAATTTGTTGTTAGACTTCTGGTACCTATTAGGAACAGCCAGCAAAATTTCACAGGATAGGGAGATTCGAATCGCGGAAACAAAATAAAAACGAAAGTCTTCTTGTATCACTCCCGTCCGCTGCACGTCTCTTCGATTGTAACTCACTTTTGAGAAGTGAAAAATCACCGATTGACATAGGATTCTTTCTACAGCACGACTCATGCAAAGATTGATCATTTACAAACAGAAAATGTCGCTTCTTTGACACCTCAGTGGCTCCTGGATCTGGAAGAATCTGACCACCCCTTTGCATGAAAATATTCGATTCAGCCATGATAGGAGAAAGATCGGTTGCCATTGCCAAAAAAAAAAAACACACCGTGTATGACGAGATCTTTCTCAACAGATCTCTCTCCTCGTACGACTGGCAGATTTAAGAAGACTCGACCGAAAATTACGGTTGCACGTCGATGAATCCAAAACCTGTGTCAAACTAGCATTACTTTCCTGAACGAAATGTTCGGATCGCATCCCTACGACTACTCAAGAGTTCCACAAAGACCAAAGAGACTTAAACGTTTCATCCTTCTGCAGCACACCTGAATACGTCGACTATAAATGCCACCTCTGGAAAAAAGTTGCAGTCGAAATAAAGGAAAGACTTATTAGAAGCAGCTCAAAAAATTCAGTTTCAAAAGTGCCGTCGATATTCCTGCTACCGTTATGTTGCGCTAACCTCTTTAATTGATGATCATGAGGTCATTAGGTCATTACTGCATTACGGTATATAACGCAATTGATAACTAAAAAGTTCTATACTGATTTTTTTTTTTCAGGTTCTTTTGCGTTCAGCATTGAAGAATTAGAAACTCATCCCTTCCGTTGGGCAAGAATATTTCTTGAAATTTAGTAATCATTCGAAAGCGTAAATCTTTGGCTAGCGCACTGTGTAGTCGCTTTTCAAAAAACCCTCTTATAACGCTGTAAAATCCAAAATAGATAATCTATTCCACAGGCCGCGCAATTCAACTATAAGCTCGCTGAAAGCACAAAAAGCACATGATCAAGTCGAGACAATCTTTTGGTATCAAAGTCATACGTTTTATCTGGCTTTCCTTTCCAAACGAAGGAACAATTCCTAATTGAATGAACAGATTGCACTTGTATAAGCTCTATCGGACAATCGTGGCGAGCCGCCGTATCGACTATGCCATCAGATTCCCTTCTCCCCCTCGACCGACCATAGATTAACCGATAAAGAAGCCCGCACGTAAAACTTGGTCTTATTTGTCCCATTACATTGCAGGAAACGGTCTTCCTAGATGAAGAGCACGGCGTTGAAATTTCTAATCTTGCACTATCAGATGATTACTAACAGTCCAAAGAGAGGGCTCTGTCTTGCGAGAAAACGAGTGTGTGCAACATAGATGCTTTCCTTTCGTTGGAGCGATATAAAAAGACTTACAAAAAAAAGCGGCCTAGTACGGTGCTAGCCAATAAAGCTTTCAAAAGGTTACTAGCTTCCTTATGAGAAGTTATTATCAAAGGAAAGGGATCGGTTTTCACATTCTATGCTACCAAACGGAAAAGCACCCTTTGCGCAACCCCACCTCGGATCCCGAAATCTTCACTGACGAGAAACCACCCAAAAATCCAACGTTAGAAGGTAATGTTGCAATTAAAATTAGGAGGACAAGCGCAACTTTAGGATATGGTAATATACTCTAGAGATGACATTCACTATTCATGTGTATTTCTCGCAAGACATAACATCATAACGCCAGACAAAAGAAATGCCAAACCTGCGGAGGACTTCGCCAGTCATCCCACCTAAGAAGAGTGACAGAGAGATCTTCGCTGCTACCGTCCAATATGCTTGCCAAGTGTATTATACAAGCTTTTCACAAAGATTATTCTTTTTTGGATAAATTGAAGACTTTGAATGAGGCACAGCCCGTCAACAGATAGTATACAAAAGCGATTCTGTTGCATAGGCCATGCTCAAACAATGCCACGGGTGATTAAATTCTGTCAGAATTACCGTATATCCCTTGCTGCTAACCTTTTTGACCATGAGGAAATATTTGACGGCGCCGAAAAGAATATAATCCTATCAGCGATCGTCGACTGAGGTATGACCCCGTTTTAAATACAAAAGTTATTTAAATGCTGACGAAACTGCAGCACAGAAAGATGGCTTCTCCATCGATCCTTCACCATACCTATACAAAAAGGTGTTCAACAAGGGGAGTGCTACAGCGCTAAAGCTGTTTACTGCTGCACTATAATGGATGATGAAGTCGTGCGATTGGGACGATATGGACATACGCATCAATGGGAGAATTCCATCAAAACTTTGTCTCGCGGAGAACATTGTAATCTTTTTGAAAAGTACCTCTGAAGCGAAGAAAATGCTCACTGAACTCATCGAACACAAAGAAAAGGTTGGTCTATGCATAAACAGGACGAAGACCGAGTTCAAGAAGAATCCATAGTGCGAAGACTGACAAACTGAAATGGATGGTTCTTTGATTACGGAGACCACCTCGTGCGTGTGTCTTAAGGAATTTGGAATTCAACATGAAGGAGGAGTTCAGAAAAAGAAGTATAGCAACATGGGCCGCATTTGGGCTTCTTAAAGAAGCAACCGACCAAATAACGGAACCAAACTCCGTGCTGACCTTTTGGATTCAACTGTTCTCCCATCGCACTGTTATACAGCAGAGACGTGACCTGATACTACAGCCACTCCAAGAAATCTGCGCGCCACTCACCAGGCAGCTTGATCGATATCTTCTTGAATTTAGTTGGCGCTCACAACGCCTAGCGGGCACGCGGAGTTCAAATTCTCAAAACCTGTCTCACTTTGTAATCCAGAAACATTTACATCGATGGAGCAAAACACAGATGGACGAAAAGAACAATGGAATTGGATTCTGAAAGAATGCGAGCGTTCTACAGAAAGACCACCTAAACGATAGGCGAACTTGTTTTTGGCTAACGTGGTCCATCTTGAGATCAGAAGAAAATGAGCTCAAAACCACGGAATGTGCATTGCGCATGTCACCATAATGGAAACAGGCCATCACCATGGAGGATAGCTACGCGAAAGAATGGTATCCATGTTTGGGTTCGCTTTAGTGGATTCTGTAATATTACTAAGAGCCTAGACGATGTTATACGCGACTAGATCACAATGATTCTTCCACTTCGCTCATATTGACGATTCAAAATCTCTTCGTCCACTCGCGAAAACATAATGAAAAAGCGAGTGCACAGTCATCACTGTCAAGCTGAAACCACTGCCGATCAGCTCTGTCAATGCCTTATATCAGTAGCCCAGCCTGAAGATACGTCAGGGCCAATCTATCGATAAACATTCCTGAAATATAGCAGTTCGGAATGGTTCGAAGCAATCGGTCACCCCATGGAAAACAAACTACTGAAAACTAATGAGTGGAAAAAATTCAAGAAGCGAAGGCCAATAAGACTACGCCGGGCAGTCCTTATGAAAGTTAGGAAGTACCGTAGAAGTACATTTGAAAGGTCATTCAACTCGCGGACGCCGATGTAACCGATCTAAAATTAGTGTATTTTTTCTCCCCTCTTTTTTACTCCCAAGGTCACTACCCAATTTATGCACAAAATTATGACTGTTGTGTCTCATGCACAGCGGGTCCTTTCGCTCCCCACAATCCTTCAAACAGAGCAGCTTTGGACTCTCCGTCCCACTTGTGCTACAGAAAATACCAGTTGTCCCGTAACAATCTCAATGCCCTAAAAAAACTTCTATTTAAACCAATTCATTGCTTAAAATTTACACTATTCCGTTGTTTAGCAAGTGTTTGACACCGTTCGTCCAAAACGCTGTGACTGATCGACATGTAAATTTTAAAATTGAAGAGGTACATATTATAATTTCTCTCTAGGCAAATTGATGTTCACAGTGAACGAAAAACCTTCATTTTTATTTTTTGCAACAATTAAGTGCATATTGGAAAAATTAACACAATTTTTGAGAGAGGAGAAGATCAATGTTTGAACCTGTAATGAATTCAGAAAGGCATTAATCACAATGCACAACAGCACTGAAAAGTTATGGCACTGATATAGATCGGCACCAACTTGAGAGTTACAAAAACCACAAAGCAGGTTATGTGGTAGAACTAAAAAAAAAAATTGATAAGTCATCGCACGACACGCATCACGAAGAACTATCCCATTGTAATGAGAAAATATTCAGTCGCTCTTACTTTCACTGGTGACCTGAAATGTTACTCATGTCAATCGATATTTTCAGAGAATACAAAACTGAGTGGAATTCGATGATACGCGACACGTGTACTGTTATACATCAATGAATCATCTTCACTTCCATAAACAAAGCACAGAGATGACAGAGATTACTCTATTTATTTGGTGTAAATACCGTGCTTTCCACACTTGTCAATCGCTTCCTTCTCCAACGAAGATGATGACATTTGCGCCGCTCAAAGTTCCAGATGAAACGGATTGATACCACTCACTAATACGCTGCCGTAGGTGGCCCTGACATGGTACGACTGCACCTTCTCAAAAATGGCCGAGATGTGTCCGTCCATTTTCTGCCAACACTCCTCATTAAATGACTGGTATCCTGGGTTCCAATTACGATAAACGTCCCATTCAAACGAACTGCATTCAAACCTGCACTCTATTCCTCAATTTTTTGTATTCAATACCGCCTTTTTAGGTGATACATCACAAAAATTGTCAGCATTGGTGATATAGCAAAGGTTGTCAAAGCTCGACAACAAACAGTTATAGATTTCAAGCTAGTCGACTGACTTCATTTTTCAATAAAGCACAGCATATGGAAAGTTTGCCATGTGATGGAGGTGCCACATTCGCTTCCCTTGAGCGTCGCAGAGATGATTTAATGCATTCGCGACCTATTCACGTAAACAGTGACATTCGAAGGCCTGACAGACCTATTGAAATAAGGTTTCTGTCATTACACGCAATGAGTTCTACGCGCCCTACTTTCGCTGTAAGTTGATAAAACGTCGATAAAATTGCTGTATTTTCGCATTTAAGCTAATATTATAATAAAGGACGACTACGCTGCTCTATCCATGAGCTCTAAAAGCATACCATCAGCTTCAACGCTAAAGAATTTTTGTATTTAACAACGGAGCATAGGGCTAATTGTGTTTATCGAAGGTTTATGTGACTATGACCGTAAATTGTACATCACAAAAATACGGTCGCACTTCAAAAGGGATCATTATCAATATGGAAACTATAAAAGCTAAAAAGGATAAAGCTCTCGGCGTTAATCAATCCCTGAGGGATGCGCCATGCATTCGACTTCAATTTTTAACTTCGTTTGAGGTGATTAAATGCACATCTGGCCTTTACAATGACTCGCGGTGGCCTCCCGCTGAACCGAGTCAGTGCTGCTTATCCTCCCAGACAAGTCTGAGACCTGTCTGGTACCAATTTACCGACCCCGGAGGGATGGATGGCTTGGTGAGCCATGAGCGCGAGATCGAACCAGTGACCTCGTGTGCGACGCAAGGCACCTCTAACCACTGCGCCACATGCGCTCCTATGGAAACTATACTGGACAACAATTCCAGAGATTTCTACCGTTATATCTCATGGCTGATGCAACCATATGATCTTTCAAATTTCCGTAACTCCATGAGTTCATATGAGGGACTTACTTATTTCAGTACGCGAGGTTGGTAATATTAGGTTGATGCAAAACTAACAGCAATTTATGCGTTGTCGAAACTTGTCGGTTGTATCGAACGGTTATCAGGTAACACATAAAAATTTAGTCCCATTCGCTGGACAACTACTTTTCATAAGTGCATAAAAGCTTGAATCTCTAACTAACGCTGTACGTCGCCGTATTTGAGAAAGTCTCTCTATGACACTTTCGCAAAAGAAAACGTTTGTGTTCCACACACGCATTTATATCGTAAAAAAGAGCTCTTTCTTCAGAATATTGGTAATCACTCGATATCGTAAGATTTAGAATCCAAGCGCTGTGCCTGATTTCTGCAAAGACCGTTTCTCTTCAGTGCAGCAAGGAAAACAAATTCGATCACATAAGCGAGCATGTGGTTTTTGCCTAATCTACGGGCAGAGAGAAGGGAAGGGCACAGAGGGGAAGCCACAATTTCAACACGTTTATCGATTGATGGCTCTTCGGCGGGTCGTATGTAAAGTGAGATATTCATATTCAATTGGGTAGTTCTGCGCTTAAACTGGAACTCCACATCAAACGTCTGATTTTGATACTGGAAGAATTCTCTACATGTTCATAAGCCTTTCGTGCTTCCAGTGAAGTGATAGTAAATCGTGCGGCCGATATAAAACATCATTTCAGATTTTACAGCGCTATTTTAAGGGTGTTTTGAAAAGAGGCCACGCATGGTTTTAGCCAGAGATTTAAGCTTTTGAATGGTTGCTAACACTCTTGAGAAAAGTTCTTATTTAGTAAGCCCAAATATTCATTTATCCCCGTATAACCAAAAACAACCAAAAACTTGTAAATAGACATGGTTACCCATACATCATTTCAATGCGCATTTCTCGCTCTATGCTTTGTTGCTAATGATGTATCACTTGCTCTTTTTTATCCACATCCGACTATAGAGAAGATTTTGGTAAGTGCAAGTGATTGCAGTTTTGCACCGTGAGTTCAAAATGGATCGCAAAGCAGCAAAGAAAACTCACAGCATCAACAACGCATTAGACCCAGAAAGTGTTGATGAACGTAGAGTGCATTGGTTCATTTTATGTAGGACATGCATCCCTATGGCATAAAGGGCAACTACTCTAGTAACAAACGCATTATGAGTCATGGGGAAAACAATAATCAAAGCTGATCCTCTTCAGAGTACACGAGATGTTGCAGAACTCAACGTCGACCAATCTTCTGTCGTTCACAATTTGAAACAAAGTTGGTGTAAAAATGATTGAGGTTTGACTGCATCCACTTAATACCCACACGTCGTACAACAAACGCTTCGAAAGTCAAACGAATTGAGCTACAAAATTTTGCTTCATCGTTCATATTCGTCGCAGCTCGCGCCCACCGACTACCACTCTTTAAACATCTCGATAACTTCTTATAGGAAAATGTCTCCACAATTAACAAGATATATAAAAAGCTTTTCAAGAGTACGGCGAATGCCAAGGCACCGATTTTTACACTACAGGAGTAAAAACTTATTCTCTCATTGGGTACATTAGTAGGCACGTGTTTATTTAGTTAAACATAGTTAATGACTGAAAATTTACGGTTTGAGACCGCCATTACTTTTGCATATACCTAGAAATTATTTTGCAATAGTAACAGTAGTACTAACGAAAACAGTTCAACAAGTGGCCTTTTAGTGACTCCGAATTATTCAAACAGTGGAAGTAAGCCGTGTTCGATTATTGTAGAATTCTAAGGATTACCGATGTCTTATTGCACGTTCCTCTAGATCGGCCTGGAAGATTCCGGAAAAAGGTGCTATGAGTTGCGTGATAGCGTGCATTCGTCCTTCCAATTCATTTTTTTTTTTGGAATTTTTAGCGTTTTCCAAACAATTCATGGGTTTTAATGTCGCTGACTACTGCGCCAGGATTCTGACAATCCTTTCGAAGCCATTTCATCAATAACATCAACATGAAAGCGTTCAAGCGTTTTTTATAGAAAGGATAGAGCTCCTGGCGTTGATCAATGCTTGAGGGATGTGCCATGCATTCGTCTTCAATTATTAACTTTGTTTGAGGTGATATAATGCATAACTGGCCTATACAATGAATAACTCGCGGTGGCCTCCCGCTGAACCAAGTCAGTGCTGCTTATTCTCGCAGACAAGTCTGAGACCATTCTGGTACCAATTTACCGACCCAGGACGGATGGACGGCCTGGTGGGCCATGAGCGCGAGATCAAACCATTTACCTCGTGTGCGACACAGAGCACCTCTCACCACTGCGCCACATGCGGACATGCGTCTTGTATATACGTCAAAAAATCAAAAATAAACACGAAGGACGAATGCGCCACTATTATCCAAAACATGGTCCCTTTTCACAGTTTGATCTTCTAACCTAACGTGGGAATGGGAGGGGGTGTAAGAAGAGGCATCAATTATCCACTACTTATACAAATGGTCTATCATATGCGTCCAGTAAGGTGAAGTCGCCTTAACGTCAGCCTCCAATCTGTTACTACTACTATCATTATTACCACCGCAGCTACTACCAACCTCACGTCGGCTATATTACAAAAAACCTTTCCTGATTTATCTGTGAATTCGTTTTTGATCCACTACTAACAATTCTCTTACTCAGTAATTCTTACATAAAGCTTTCCCATTACGTCAATAACTATTTATAACTTTTACGGGACGAAATGAATCCATTTGAATACGAGACTTTTTGGAGGACTTTTTCGTGAGGAAAGCATTTTATTTGACCTTTAATAATCGTTCGAAAACATAAATCTTGCAAATTTCAGTTATAATTTGATTCACTGATAGTCACTCGACAACCCAAATTTCGACAATTTTGAAGCTGGATATGGTTTTCAGAAGTTTATCTAGAGCACTCCAAAGCAAAGAGGAAATTACGCTCGCATTCGGAATAGTTAACTTGTCGTCTGACCATTGCAGTGAGTTTATTTCAATGTAAGATTTGAAATAAAGAGTATATGCCTATACAACGACAGAACAAAGTCTCTTCTACAATTCTGATTTGTAAAACCTGCACGCTTCTACGAAACGGAAAAAAAATTTCCAGGAAAACTATAAGAATCGGGCGTCTCTCGAATGACGCTGTGCGCAGCGATGTCAACTACCGCCGCGGAGAGGAGCGATTTCCTCATGGAGTGTAAAGGTTGACGTACAATAATTTATTGTACTCCCACTTTCCATTCGACTTAAGGTAGAAAAACTGAAAACGATCAAATTGTAAAAACAATCATGCGGATTCTACAGCCTGCGGCTCTACGAAGGGCATGTTGGTCGACTTTGGAAGTATTCCGATTTTGTAGTCGCAGAAATGAAAAAGCTCCCAAGCTGTGCCGTGAACGTGTTGTTTTGAACGGATTTAAACGGAGACATATGCTGACAGAAGTTTTGATTGCCATTCACGAGTTGTTCCATCGGTCAAGTCATGAATGGAGCATGTGTTAGGCAGGGTAGTAATGACTGTGTATGGTCGTTGACTAATTAACTTTTATCACTACCATTCAATCTTTAGCCTACCCATGGCAATCCTCTAAGGACGTTCTGACGTCTTCACCTTAGCTTCTGTGAATCAGTGGAGAAATTACAAGTTATCTAGACTGCTTACGATGAGGCAATGTTTTTGATACGATTTTTGTTGATTAGAGTTCACTAAAAACATCGATCTAAGCACTAAACTGTTGGAGAAGGAAATGGAATCAAAGAAAGTATACTTGTAGAAAAGTGAGATTTACCTCAACAATCTCTTCGGAATCTAGGAGGAACATGTCACATTTGAGAACACGTCTCAACCGAGTGGCCCAAAATCTGAACCAGTAAGTAGTAGACATAAACTGGATGTAAAAGAACCCGATAAAAAAAACATACGCTATGACTTTATCAGCTGTCAAGTTGGTATCGATCATCTGATCAAGTCTCTTTACTGGTACCAACACCTACAAAACTTCAGTTCTTCGTCAAAAACTACTTTTCTTTTATTTGCAAATAAGCATTATCAACAAAGTAAACTTTACCGGTATTGTATGCGTGGAGTTCAGGATGAAATATTTTTCACCTTCTGCTGAGGCACGTCGAACGTTTTGTGCTTTACTCAAATCAAAATGTAGAAAAATCTGCAAACACTTATTCTACAAATTTTCCACCTTATTAGTGAACGTATTTAGTGAATTTATGAAAAAAGAGAGCAATAGAAGTGACAAATGAAATTCCTAATAAATAAATACTAAGTTCGACTTCTGTTAGAAACTCATGTGAAAAACGAACTTACTAAGTTCCAAAAAAAAAGTATATTGCTTAATTCAATACAAAAAAGTATCATCGCTGGTAAGCCCATACCTGAAGAAGGTTGGAGATTAGACGTTGATTCCAAGATTCTATTGGAGGATTGATCCGCGGCACAGAGCATACTCTGGTGGCAATATGAGAAAAATGTGGTGGACGAACGTCATCATACTCTCTCTTGCAGCGAAGCTCACATGTTAAATTAATCCAGTTCCCTAACTTCACTACGTTGGTTGCTTTTTCACAAGATAAAGCGCGCCTATAAGGAAGAGCTGTGTTCACCAGAAAAACTGAACAATCCAAAGTACAGTAACCTCAAAAAAGCACTGATGACAAAAGAATAAGTACACACTCTAGCAAATCCGCCTTGACTAGAACCTTATGAATTTCTGGTACAGGGGCATAACATATTACGTGATCACTCCTAATTTTCACAATACAGCACCAAGCCGTAATAGCATACTGCAATGAAGAAACGAATAAGCTCTACTGAATACGAATGCAGACCTTTGAGAATTGGGTCAAAACAAACCCTTCCAGACGGCTTCTCATGCGTGATGTCAACAATACACTCGTTATTGGGAGGAATTTTTGGTGGCGTCCATTTTTTTGGTTCACCAGTTTGCTGAATGCCTCAGAAGAGAAATCAGTAGTTTTAATAACGTGCAAAAAATTCTTTCCTAGTCCACCACATTAGTAGTTGTATGATGTTATAACTATACATACGAGAATGTTGAGTGATATGCAAAATTTTGACCTCAGTAAAAGAATCATAGCAGAGTGAAGGCCTCGACAGTTTGGTGGTTAGCACTCGTTCTTTGGAAAGGAGAGACATGGGTTCAATTCTCCTTAGATATTGGAAACCCTGCATATCAGTCAACACTGATGGATGCAAAGACTAGTGATTTTCTTTGCCAGACTAGGACTTCACCTTCCACCAAATTTTCTTGATGACGATGACTCGGCCTTATCTATAGTGAGTAGCAGTCAAAATAGGGTCCCACGCATTAGGTCGTCCCACCAATACCTTAGCACTATTGTTTTGCTCATTTTTCCTTCCATTTAAGATTGAGTTATTGCCAGAAAGCTGAGGTACGTTGGAGAATGCTCTAATACCTTGAGCAGAGAGCTTAATACGGCTGTAGCACCGTTCCTCGCCGTCTAAGAAAGAGGAGCCATCACATAGTGATGTCTCGATGGACATAAGCATTGACCATCTACCTCACAATGCAAAGTAAACGTGCCACATTTCGAAGAAACTGGACTGGACCACGGATCACATCTACCGCATAGCGGCAATTATCGCTCCATCGGATTATCATCACTTTTGTGCCCTCAAGCGGCATCTGAGGGAGAAAAAATTCAGAGCCTACAACCAGCTCGAAGAGACCTCACTAGCATCTTCGATCGTCAGCCTCATTCTTTCTGAGAGAAAAGCATTCACCTTTGTCTAGCTAGTACTTGCATATCACTGATCGTGATGATCAATCATATTTGTCGATTTTTTCAAATAGATGATAATGAATTGAAACAGAGTCGAGGTGCGAAGGTGATAATGGGACAGCCCAATATAGAACGATGTGCCTTGATATTCTGAATAATTTTAGATGAACAATCCTCCTCTAAATTCTGACTGCAACTTGTATGTGGCTTGAAACAATCTACACGCCGGTGTCTTCCTGGACCAAAAAAAAATTATGGTTTTTATATACCAGAATGAAAACGTGACAAAAATAACAATCAAAAAGAAATAAAGTATATCAAAGGCGTGATTCATAGATGTGAAATATCGTCGTATACGTTTAGCAAGTCATAGAAGTCAGGATCATTACCATAGCTGGGTGTAAATCATCATAAGAATCGCTAGAACATGGAGACACGCCATTCTTTCTAAAACCAAAGAACTTGACCAAGGAAAAAGTAGAGTTAACGATCTATTTGTGTACCTATGACATTCTGTAGACAGGGTTAGGTTCTGGAGCTTTTGCGTGGACACGTGTGCCAATTCTTCATTTTCGAGAGAACAATTTACTGTTCCATCGACAGCAATATCGTCAGGAACAGATGAGTTCATATTCTTATAGAGATTCTGAAAAAATGGTACTTTTCCCTTATCCTCACCTTGTCACACTCCCTTGGTAAAAAAGCGTTTTTTTGCTTTTTTTCTCCAAAGTCTTAGTTTCAATTAGTTATATCAATCTCACCCCATAATGAACACGCTTTTTTGCTTTCTTGTAAAGTTGAATATTAATCAAATATATTAGAATTCAAAAGTTTCAATGGTATATATCACTTCAAAAAAAATTTTTTTACTGCGTTGCGACAGTATAGATGAGATTATGCTCTACAGTTTAGTATTTTTCGCTGGACAGAAATTTTTTTCCAGACTTTAAGAAACCATTCGACAGCACAAATCTCGACGATTTCGATCGTATATTTGAGTTTCTAAAAAATCTTTTCAATGCGCTGTGTCCGCCAAAAGAATATTGAGTTTCGCATTCGGTACATTCTTTGCTCCGCTATGTGGATGGGATTCTGCAACATTGGTACCAAGTCACTGCGAATTTGCAACACAAGGCCTCTTTGATAGCATAAATTCAGTGATTTTAAAATTCACTATGGAGAAACTCTGTTATAATGTTTTGTGGGCTAGGCTTTCTTATTTTCATTTTATATTGTCAGATAAACGCCCTAATAAGCCTGAGCCTAGGCCCATGTCTAACAATCTAAGCCGATACACTAAAAACATATGAACGTTTAGAGGAAGCCTTATAGTACTAGAGTCATATGCTTTATCTGTAGTTTTCTCAAGGCGAAAAAAACCTTGCCTTCAATAACAGAAATCGCACGCCAATGTGAACACCGCTGCGCGACCAGTCGAAAAGTAATGCGCGCCGAGTACGAGACCTGATAATTTTTTGGGTGCTACATGACACTAAGAAGTTTTTTCCGGAACCAATTATACCGTTGACATTGTCGAAGTTTGTGCTTTCAGACGATTTCTGAAAGTCTAGGAAAAAGCTCTTCTCAGCAAGAAATGTATGGGCGCGAGACAAAATTTTTCACTGTCACAGGGCAATAAGAACACTATTTAGAAAATAAAGTACACCTTAGAAATTTACAAAATTTAAACTGCCGAATGATTACTAAAACTTTAGAGAAGAAGCAAAGCACGCGTTTATCTCAAGGGCTGAAACAGGATGAGGATAACGAAAATGATCCAAAAAGAAATTTTTTTTTGATCGTATGTTATTTTTTTGCCCTGCAAGGCTGAACCGATGGGCACCGTGCTACTGAGAAGCCTGCAATAGCGAAACAGCAGCTGCTCAGTGCTGTATAAGCGCCAGATCGGACGTCAAAAAAAAAAGGTTCAAAACATGTTATCATGTTATCAGATTATCGGACTGTTGTTGTTTTTCAGCGAGGTCTATGTGAACAGTGGAGAGTAGAGATATGATTGATTCTACTAGTGACCGAATTCTAATCGAGTATATCGTAATTACTATTTCATCAAACGCTGACCGTCCGTGATTGCTCAGCGGGATACAGAATGTGGTGATTTTCCCCTATAAAATTGTCCACTAAAACTACATTGACCATCTTTAAGGGTGGTATGATGTTGCAAATATATATATATATATATCCAATATTGTTGGTTAATGTGCAAAACCTTGAAGATTGGACGGTATTCAAACCCGAATTTCACCTTCTTTAGCCAGCGCCCTGGAAAGCGTCAAATGCCGCTGCGAAACCTGTCCGATGTTCAAAGCTTTGCACATCAATCAACAATATTGAATATAGTCCGATATAGTTTGAAACCTTTCAGAGATCTGGTATGACATATCTACTAGTAGACACGTTTCGGCGTTCTCGCACGCTTCATCAGTACCGCATGGCCTACGGCTCACCCCTGAACCTAATAGTAGCGGTGCCGCCCGCAGAAGTATCCTTTCCAGACAAAGTGAAAGGATCACTTGATACTGCGGTCTAAAGCACTGACTGTCGATGGCCCTACATTGAATTTTTAAGCAAGGTTTCAAAGAAAGCTGACTGAATGGTCTTGTCCCTCATATTTCTCAATTCTGGACTTCTAAATTTCATCATGTGGATGTACTGCAAGTGCAGGTTCGAGTTCGAGTACTCTCTCCAAAACTAATTAGCGACGAAATTAAAAAGGTCAACGGTTGGCGAAGTGCTGCCGAGGGAAAAGGCAGAGTTCCGTGTTCGCACCATTTCAAGCTTCGAAGTGTCGACAAAACAAAGTCAACACAATAGGATAAAAGACCAAAAAAGTTCTGGAACACTTTGACAAGCATGAGCATCATAACTCCATACAATATCATGGGAATATTAGTTTCTTGTGTGAAATTTTCCTATTGAAGGACTAAATATTATTCGTCTTTATTTTCACTTTTTTAGAAGCCTCCGCCATGTCCAACGACTGGAAGCGTGTTTTAATGCAGCAAGACAGTGCCCACATCGCACCTTGTCAAAAAGACCAGGGACAAGTTAGATGAACTGAAAGGGGTCGAGACTCTGCCGCATCGCGCCTACAGTCCAGAATGCGCTCATCCGACTTTGGTCTTTTCCGATCCGAATGCAACATTTTTTAAGGGTCGCCGATTTGAGTCGTTCGATGAAGTTGAAGAAGCACTGAAGGGTTCCCTGATTCGAAGTCAAAGGAATGGTACTTCAATGCGAAACTTGGCGGACCGATGAAAGAAAGTCTATACGAATCTGGTATAAATTTGCAGTCATCGAAGGTATAGCGGGCATGCTGAGCGTAAGTACAACGGAGTGAATCACTGACCGATCCAGTGTGCTTTGTATGACGTGCTTTACGGCTGTGCTACATACATGAGCCCCAATAACTGAACTATTCTTGTTAAGTATTGTTGTGAAACAGAGACTGGTCCATCAAAATTCTGTCTATTTGACCGCCACTTGCGGTGGTACGATCTTGTAATATACCCAATACTGTGGAGTGCTGTGCAAAAACATTTGTTTGAGCCGGGATTCGAACCCAGATCTCACTCTTTCCGGGAGCGTATGCTAACCGTTGCACCACCGACGCTCGTTTTGCACGGCACTCTTTTAACGTTAAACGAGCATCGGTGGTGCAACGGTTAGCTCCCGGAAAGAGTGAGATCTGGGTTCGAATCCCGGCTAACGCAAATGTTTTTGCACAGCACTCCACATTACTTGGTATATTACAAGAGACTGGTCACTTCGATTGATCAGCTTCATCCGGCTTGCCGCTCGCTAAAAAGACCTCCGAGATATGGGATTCGACAGATGTAAGACACACTGGAAGATTCCTTCTGCAGACCACAAAACAGCCATTATTCCTCCACTAATTCAAACTTAGTTTACGAATTTATTTCGGAGTAGCATACTCCTCCAACCACATCTTCTAGAACGTCTCAGAATTTCCTCTTCTTGTCAAACGCCGCAGAATGCTGGTTGAGTACGTCTCCTAGCAATCTTGGGGACAGCCTGGCTGTAGCTTTCCAAAGGGCGTTCGGTGTTGAATGTCGGAGCGCTCGCTGGGGGGAGGGGAGGGGAGGAGAGCAGAGTTCTCCACGTGCGTGCCGCGATGAGCATCACAACCGCTCGGCCGCCCTCCCCCACCCCCTTCCTCCCAGCTTAGTATAGATCAAATCATAGAAGAAACTTCCGACCTCAGCAAGGAAGAATGGCAGCAGGGTGTGGCTTTAATGGTGCAGTGGTAGCACGCCTCTCTGGCATGGGCAAAACGCGGGTTCAGCTCCTGCCTGAGATCGAAAGCTTTGGATCTCACTCAGTATTACAATTGTAATATCATGCCACTGCTAAAAAGTGTGGCAAGACAACAAATTGTGTAGATCACATAGAAAAAACCATCATTGATTGCTACTGCCGAGGTTGAAAATCGGCTTTCAAAAGTGCAAGAGCTCTTCTATAGCTATTTTCAAGCTAGATTAATTCATAATCAATTTATCAAGTAAAAAAAATGGGAAAACCGACGTAGAAATCTTACTACAGAAATCATAAACTTAGACTCCAAATAGGAAAGAACGGATAAGAAATATCAACGGAAAATATGAAAGTGAACAAGTGAAGAAAGAGCAGTGGTATGAGCGGTGGCCTCGGGTGTAGCGGTAGAGCGTGTCCCTTCCCTCTCGCGGTGTAATGCGGGTTCGAATTCCGTCTGATGCTCAAAATTTTGCAGATCGCGCAGCATTCCAGGCTATACAGTTCTCACATTACAACAATGCTATATAACCTTTCCATTTAACCTCTTTGAGGACAACCGCTGGAAGGTAGGCGGCATCGCGCCGTCGCTTGCGCGGCAGTCACAGGTACACAGCATCCGCATGACTGCTCACGCATGTGTCGCTGTTCCTCACGATACGCTACGCCGCCACTACAGTTTTAAGTGAGATCTGATGTTGCGCGGCATGGTACGAAGCGTACCGGATGGTCCATAAAGGATTATTACCCTCCTTGCGATCCCGAGGATAGCCAGGCTGGGGCGTTCCGTAGGGCGTTCATTATTGATTACCGCTGTTGGGGGAAGCGCGGGGTCGAACTCACCAGCCACGCAGCCACCGGTCCTCCAACACTGCCACAACAGCTGTGAGATTAGAAAAATTTTTGTAGTGAACACATATTCCAAAGACCGATCATTATATTACCTCAGCATGAGCGATCAATACAGATTTCTTTCAAAAATTCTCAGCTTTACAAGACTGGTAAGAAATTTCATTTGGCCAAAAAAAAGAAGAACAGCCGCTAAAATTATCATCGAAGTCGTTTCATTTCAGTCTGGTAGCACAGATTTTCAAGCCTATCCCGTACGCTGGACAAAAAGTTTTCATAAAGAGTGTTGGTAATCAATCGAAAGCCTGAATCTCAAGCTAGCGCCGTACATTGGCCGGTTTTGAAAGGACCCTTCTATGTGGCTGGAAAACTACAAATAAAATTATTTTTTACATTGGCCGCGCAATCCGCGCAGTTCAACTACTGCTCGCTGGAAGCACGAAAAGCATGAACGTGTAGAGGAAATCTTTTAGTATCCGAGTCAGACGTTCAATATGGAGCTTCTTCCAAAGCGGAGAAGCGGTTGCCAATCAAATACACCTTACTTGCGCGTGATCGATGGATGCTCGCGGCGACTCACCCTGACGCCCACCCCTCGGCCCGTGAATTGGACAAAGAACACTTGCTCGCGTACGTGAATCAATCTTATTTTCCTTGCTGCGTTACAGAAAAACGGATTTCCCAGGATATAAGCATAGGTTGGAATTGGTAGATTTTACGCTATCGAATGATCACCGAAAGTCTGACGAAAGAGCTGTGCACTGCGAGAAAAATGCGCGTGTGAAATATAATTTCATTATGAATCTTTCAGCGTTATAAAGGGGTATTTTCGAAAATCGACCACACATTTGGATAGTTTGAGATTTAAGCTTTCCAATGATTACGAACACTTTTTTTAACCCTTTTTCTCGAGCCTAGGGTTTTAGGCTTGAAAATCTTCGCTACCAAAAGGGAAAAGAACCCCGAACTCATTTGGGCCGAGAATTCCTTTCAGAAAAGATAGTGAGGAAGAGATGCAAGATTGGCGAGTGGTGCGCAAAGATTTGAGCCCCAGGCAAGGATCGAACCCGCTTCGCATCTTTACCGGAGCGGGGGGGGGAGCGTGCTAACCACTACACCACAGCGATCACCCCGCTCTGCTACCGCTCTGTAGCTGAACGAAACGAAAATTCAATAAAATCGATAGAATACTTGCCTCTCCGCAAGGGTTTAAGAAGATGAAATGGTCCCAGTGGAAAATCCATGAAAGTCTTGCGAGATGTCGTAAAGTAGTTTGTCGCGTACGTGATTGCGGCCGAGCTTATCAGTCACAATGGACCTTATTTCCCTCCTACTGTTCTATCCTGGAGATATACATGACCTAGGTTGTTGTGAGTCGCATCGTGTTTATTGTTTAGTTGTTTATTGTTTACTTGTTTACGCGTCTGTTGCTTACTATTTACGGCTTTCGATTTGACGTCATCGAAGTGATTTGCAGCTTTATTCTTGCCGTTTCTATCCGTTGGTTTTTGCCACCGAATACGGATCTCTTTGGCGGTTTCTATAGCTTCTTTCTCGGTTCTGATTGTTTATTTGGTAAATTCTTGTGGGGATTCCCAATCGAAATGATCTTATCGGAGTTTATATCGTGCTTTCCGCTGCTGCCTAGCAACGCCTCGCGGCATTTCAAGTTGATGTTCTTCTCTGTGAAGATCTACTTTATGTTGTTCTTCTTGACATCCGCGTATTTCTTTACACAAGAAACGATAAATAAAATTATGGGAAAAGACTGATTTTATTATTTGCAAAGAAATGAATAAGGCAGTAAAAGATTTTAGCGGTCACTTTTATTTAAGATGCTCAAATTACAAAAGCAGAAATTTTTGAGGTCAGTAAAAAAATTTTTGACTACTGACTGAGCGCTTTCTATCTCTATCCACTGCCTATTCTCAGTAGTAGAATTTCATCGCCCATCAACGTTAGAGCGCATGTGGCGCAGTGGTTAGAGGTGCACTGCGTCGCACACGGGGTCAATGGTTCGATCTCACGCTCATGGCTCACCAAGCCATCCATCCCTCCGAGGTCGGTAAATTGGTACCAGACTGGTCTCAGACCTGTCTGGAAGGATAGGCAGCACTGACTCGATTCAGTGGGAGGCCACCGCGAGTCGTTGTAAAGGCCCGATATGCATTCAATCACCTCAAACGAAGTTATAAATTGAAGTCGAATGCATGACGCATCCCTCAGGGATTGATCTACGCCGAGAGCTCTATCCTTTATTCTTTTATGAACGTTTAATAACAGTATTATCGTCTATACTTGACCGCGTTCTGAATCTCATTGAATAATTGTATGTTTGATTACCCAAGTTTTTGGATTTGGATAAGAAATGACTGCTCAGTGAGTTGAGTTTCTATTGTCATGATTGGAATTTGCAGGGATGACCCAACAAAATGGGCTCGGGGAGGCCCCAGAAACTCCCTGTTTGGGTGTTAGTCAGCCGATATCCAAAGCATTACCTGATGCTCGGGATTTGCGACTCACTGCACAGGTATGTGAATATGAATTGAGTGGGGAAGTCCTCGTATGTTAATTTGAAATAAGAGCGAGCTCTATGTGAATTTTCAGGATGCTTTTCATTCGAGGCATATTGGTTTTTCTCGGTAAAAAGTTAGTAAATCGGGTACTAATCGCTTATAAGAGGACGAATGAAAAACCGACCTTTTTAGCTAGAAAGAAACTTTTTGTTGGAGTGTTAGTAGTCATTCGAAAGCTGAGATTCCAGGCTACAGCCCCTCATCACCGGATTTCGAGAGAGCCTTTTTTGAAGCTGTTGCAGAAAGAATTTCTTTGCTTCCAGACGCGCATTCTTCTCGCCGGACAGATCCCTTTCTTTGGCCAATTAGTAATTTTGAAAGAGTGTTTTGAAAAACCGGTCACGTGAGGCTTTAGCCAGATAGCCACCAATCTCTGCTTTCGAATGCTTACGAACACTCTTATGAAAAGTTCCTGTCCAGCGGATGAAGTCGGTTTTCCATTTGTCACCTCATAAGCGAAAAGAAGAGTTCCGTTGGTTGATGCCTACTTTTGGGAAATGAACATGCGAAAATGATTTTCCGCTTGATGACTAGATTTCTCCCCAATTTTCGACTCTAGTCTTCCTTCATGACCTTGTTAGATCTCGATTCAGCTGGTGGAATGTCTGAAGAGCTTCAATCTATTCGAAACTGATGAAGAAATGCACGCAAGAATTGAAGTTCTTCGAAAACTCAATTCGTTAGTGAAAAGTTGGGTTCGAAAAGTCTCGGAGTCGAAGGTATGGCTGGTTTCTTTTATCATTTTTTGCCTTTTTCATATTAGTATGGTTAAATGGAAAGTATTTTTCACAGCTTCCCGCGGAAATGTGTGAAAACGTCGGTGGAAAATTATTCACCTTTGGCTCGTATCGCCTCGGAGTGCATACTAGGGGTACGTCAGTGTTTTTACATTTTAAAATTCTTTTTATAAATTAAATGAACTCTTTGAGGCGATCGTTATTATTATTTCTTTAGGTGCTGATATTGATACGCTTTGTGTAGCGCCGAGACATGTTGATCGATCAGATTTCTTTGGTTCATTTTACGATATGTTAAAAGAGGTAATGACCTTTTTTTGAAGTCCAAATTTTCATACAATTACTTTGTTTCTCTGCCTTATAGCCGTGCTATGATGTCATAAATATATATCCAAGAATGTGGATTGGTATGGAAAACGCTCGACCCTGGGTGGGAGTTGAACCCGCGTCTCACCCAGACTGAAGCGCGTGCTATCACCACATCACCAAGGCCGCTACCTCGCTACCATCCTCAGAATTTGTTTAATTCAATTGAAATTTTGTAATTTTTGACCTACTTATACGATAATCTATCTGAGTTTTTATTTTTCATACTTTTTTACTAGCATTATGGTGTTACATCTCTACAGTGTTTGTAGAGATGGTAGCTAAGCGGTTGCCTTGGTGTATTGGTAGAACGCTCCCTTGGTACGGCTGGAAAGCGGGTTCAAACCTTCCTGGTATCGAATGTTTTGCATCCCTCGTAATACTCTTGTATGTATAGTTATAACATAGTAGCACTGCTTTGGAAAAGCGGAAGAAATAAAAAATCTAATTAGGATGAGTATTTCGAATAGCTGTCAACTTAACTGGGTTTAATGCCGACACTTCCATATCGGAAGAAACCCATAAAGGTCGTTGGTTGACAGCTGCGATACGTTATATCGAAGAAAGAGTGGTAGCAGAGCGGTGGCCTCGGTGGTGTAGTGGCAGCACGCTTTCTCCGTAGGGGTGGACGCGGGTTCAACACTCCCGCCTGGGGTCGAATATTTTGCGTGCCACTCAGTATTCTTAGATCTGCTCACGAATTAATTTGTTATTGCTGCTATACGTTGTAGGACGAACAAGTGAGCGACCTTCATGCTGTTGAAGATGCTTTTGTTCCCGTCATTAAATTGAAGTATGCCGGAATCGAACTTGATATTCTTTTCGCGAGACTGGCGTTGAAGGTGAGTGATCTGGTGGTTTACTTTTGCTGATTTACTTGATATTTCTATTGTTGTCATTATTCCAGGCTATTGCGAGTTTTATGCTTCCGAAGATCAATTTTTCTAGTTAAACTTCGGGTCCATTTAGTGCAATGGATAGATTTTACGCGGGACGAGCACCATACATTCGGTTCAATGCCCGGTCTCAGACTAAGCTAGGGCTGGCCGGTTTATACCAAGCTTCTGCAAGAGGATGAGGAACTGGTTTGGTGTGGTGGTAGATCATATCAGCCATTGTATAAGCAACTTATTTGTCCCTCTGAAACCCAGTGGAGTCGAATCTATGTTACATTCCTAAGAAACTGGCGAATTCCCACCGCTTTGTCCGTAATTCTTTTAAGCAGTTCCGTCTAGTCTGATGTTGCTATGAATGGGTTGAATGAAATGTCTTAAGCTGTATTTCGTGGTAGATTCATTGCCTCAACAGAAGAAAATGCCTAATTTAGGAAATTCCGGATGATCAAACCCTAAATGACGATATGTTACTGAAAAATCTTGACGACAAGAGCGTCAGGTCGTTAAACGGTGCGTCTCTGAAACCTTTTTTTTGAAATTTATTTTTGGTTCTAAAATAAGTTTTGGTTTTTTTCAGAGTTTTCCAACAATTGTAAATGAAATGAATTTGAAATGAATTCCAAAAAAGAATAAGCAGTGTTTTCAAGTTCAACTTACAATGGTGGACTACTGTTTGTATTATAGTCAGATTCATCAATGGATTTAGACGTCCGCTGCGGTAAAAATTACCCTGTCAACATCTTATGAAGCCACATAGGTTATAATAATTTAGCACTTTATTCATACGTCTAGGAATATTGAGTGGTACGCAAAATAGTTTATCCTTGGCGGTAGTTGTCTTTGAATATATATATATATATATATGTATATGTATACATATATACATACATATGTATATGTATATATAAATGTACATATACATATGAGTATGCATGTTTATATACATGTATATATATATATATGTATATACATATACATATGTATATATGCATATTATATATGTATATATATATACATATATATATATATATATATATATATATATATAGGCGCATATTTTATCCTAGATGTCCGCGTTATACCCATACCAGAGGCGCATGCTACCACTGTGCTCTCCGAGGCCATCTCTTTTCATAACTCTCCCTTCGATGCAAACCATTTCAACATTCTTAGATGTACAGCTGTAACATCATATCACTGTTTATACAGTAAAATAGGTTAATTCTCATAAATTCAACAGTTTATTACATTGTTCACTATGAGGCCTTTCCGTGAATGAAATTTCTGTGCCGTCTTGTGTTTAGTTTCTCAAAAATTTTTTCTCTGCTATAGCCGCCTTTCTTTGTTTTCGATTAAACCATATTGGCTATTTTAAGAGTCTATAGTTCCTATTTAATAAAAGTATTTTGTTCCTTTCATTGGCGTTGAAACTTCTTTAGGTTGTCGTGTCGCCGATGAAATTCTTCGACTTGTTCCATATCCTGAGGCATTTGCTTTGTGTTTGCGAGCTGTAAAGTTATGGGCAAAGAACCATGGAATCTATTCAAATGTACTAGGTTGGTCTATCAAGGAGTATCCGTGCTTGATAAGTTAGATTTTTGTTAAAGATGTGCCTACTAAGTTTTGGACTAACCTTTTGGGAGTGGAGTGCATTACAGGGAATGTACGACTGTTTCCTTAGTTAATCCACCGGATAGGAATTATCTATTAGGTTTTTGATAGTCACCGGTAGCTTGAGGAGCGGCGATTTCGGTTAAGTATTTAGTTTTTTTTAACTCGAAGTATACAAGAGTTTACTAGGGATTTTTTAATTTTTGTGGAGTTAGTATCTTTAGCAGGTTAGCTGCTATGAGATGTTTTGATATATAATTACGAAATGCTTTTTATCAATATTTTTCATCATTTTCCGCTGAAACCGCTGAATAGTCGAGTTGTCCAACAAATCAATCTGTCGGTTAGTTACTCAACAGAAGATACTGCATATGTATGATGTTTTTTAGTGGAAAAAAATGATAGAAGAAATGCCGTCACCGATACGGAACTCCATCCTTAGACGTTGTTCGCATGTGAAGATCGTACTTAGTCGGTCCGTAAACACAATCTAGTCAAGGATCTCCATTTTCTCGTATTGCCTGTCACCTATCGTCCCGCTGATCGTTGAGGATTGAAGCGGATGACAGTAAAGCTCCAATTTTCCCTAACACATTCAAGAGATCATATCTTTCTTCTAAACTTTTCATGAAGTAATTAGGCTATCGGGTGGATGGTCTTTCTTTGATGTGCTTGGCTTCCCGAATACAGTGGTCGGTCATGTCTACAGTCGGTATTGGCTCTCATCAATCAATTGTCATTGAAGCTCATCACTACGAGTCCGGACCACCTTATCTTCACTAACTTGGCGTGTTGAAACTTTGTCGTACGATCTTATATCTGGATTAGTAGAAGTGCTGTTTACATTCTGAATATATCATGGAGGTGT
The DNA here is from genome assembly GCA_019055375.1 of Parelaphostrongylus tenuis. Classification (NCBI taxonomy): domain Eukaryota; kingdom Metazoa; phylum Nematoda; class Chromadorea; order Rhabditida; family Metastrongylidae; genus Parelaphostrongylus; species Parelaphostrongylus tenuis. The sequence goes on from JAHQIW010007152.1 coordinate 68,844, forward strand.
AGATTGTTGCAGAAGACTTACCTTGGTCCTTGAAAAAATGTCACACGGAATTGTTATCCTGTGCAGTTTTTCCAAAAGGATTTATCATCAATTCATTCTCAAACCTCAAAGAAACAATCTTTTCAATTCACCATTGTAGTTGTAGAGTAGGAACGAGCGTCAATCTAAACTGAATGCTAAAGTAACCGTCTTCAAGTGGTGTGCAAAATAGCCTTTCTCTTTGCAAGCAATCCTGAAGTCTTCTTAAGAGATTATCGTTGACGTCCCTTCTGTTTAGGTATAAACTGAGGAGACTACTGTCTCTAAACTTTTCAATTCCAATAATTAGTCGTTAAGGGAAGCGATGAGCATGTCCAAAAATTTTTTTTTTCAAGGATTCCTTGGAGGAGTTACGTGGGCGATTTTGGTGGCACGTACTTGCCAACTGTACCCGAACGCTTCTCCGTCAAAACTGCTCCTTAAATTTTTTCTGGTATTCGTTACCTGGTGAGTTTGTTGTTTGTTTACGTGTTTTTATCGTTGTATCCGAGTGAGACGTGTGTGCTTCAGTTGTTAAAGGCGCTCTGCAGTATTCATGTTGTCGATCAGTGAGATGGTCAGTGGGTTGATCCCACGCTCAAGCTCACCAAGTCTTTCATCCTCCCGGGCTCTGTGAATTGGTAGCAGACTTGTCTGGATGATAGCAGCACTGACTTAGTACTTTGATGCGAATCACTGCAAAGGCCAAATGCTGTCAGTCACCTCTAACGATTCTTGATGAAGTCGAATTTAAGGCGCATCCCTCAGGGATTGAGCAAAGCCGAAAACTTTATACTTCTATGTTTATGCCAGAATTTTTCCCTGCATTTTTATTTTGCTTACAGGGAGTGGCCTCTTCCAGTTGTATTGAAGGATATGGATACTACGAATCGGCCAGATATTGGAGCGCTTCAAGAACTTGTATGGGATCCTCGAATCCGGGGATCCGATAGGTGAGCACTTAGCTCAAATGTATCATTCTCGATCTATCATTGGTCCATGGAATCTGCTCTGACAAATCCTTTTTTTACCGACTGAGGATAGTTCGTTCAGATTGCTTCTTAGACCGTTCGGTCTACTAATATTTCGTTATATTCAGATTTCATCTGATGCCCATTCTAACCCCCGCTTTCCCTGAGCAAAATTCTACATTTAATGTAACGAATTCAACGAGAAGTATAATGATCAATGAGATGAAAGAAGGTGAAGTTTTTTGCAATAATATTCCATTATTGCATCCTGCAAGTATCTATATGTCATGTAAATCTTTTAATTTAAGGGCTTGAGATCATGAAAGACATCTACGAAGGTCGGGCAGAGTGGTCTAAACTTTTTGAGGAAGTCAACTTCTTTACAAGATACAAGCACTTCATCTGTATGGAGTTCATTGATTACAATTATCAACCATTCATGTAATACGCCAATGAACTTTAGTACGATAAAGTTATTTAGCTCTCACCTGTGCTGCTAGAAATGAAGAGGATCATCTGATTTTCTGCGGTTTTGTCGAGTCAAAGATTCGACACCTCATTGGAGCACTTGAACGGAATCAAGGGATTTCGCTAGCCCATATCAACCCCCGGCAATATAAACCGTTACCGAGTGCTATTCCTTCATTTGGACCGAGTTGCGAGTGAGTATCTCATAATTTGTAAAACTTCAAACTTCAGCTTCAAATATATATATATATATATGTATATATACATATATATGTGTATATATGTACATATATATACATGTACACATACATATATGTATATATGAAAATATAGAGTGGTGCGCAAAAATTCGACCACAGGCGGGAGTTGAACCAACTCGTGGAGATATTCTAGCACGCTCTTCAGTGAGGGTCATACGAGAGTTCAACCTCCGCCTTGGGTCGAATTTCTCCATACTATTTTATGTCTTTAGATGTTTATTTACAACATCATACTACTGCTAAAAAACAGTTTAAATACAAATTCATTCTTCCGCAAGTTTTATTTTGAGGTTTTAGTTCTTTCTTTTTTTTCTTTCTTTCTATTTTGTTTTCTAAAACTATCACAGGGAAATGGAAAATTTTGCAGAAATCCCGTGTGCACACTGTGGTTTATCGGCTTAGAGTTTGACCGAGCGATGGCTAAAGCCTTTGACTTGACAGTCGAAATCAGCCAGTTTCATCACATTATTGTAACTACTGGAATCAAAATGAAGCAGTATAATGAAGGAATGAAGGTGAGCTTTGTCGTTTCTAGGAGTTTTATGTTTTATTTATCATTGTTCAGAGTTTTTTATCTAGTGCCTTGTGTTCTTTTTGTACATACTCATCCACTCTCTGCAGCAAGTGAGTGTTACATTTTTACGTAGTTGACGAGTATTCATTGTTTGACTGTTTTTTTAAGGAGTAATATGATGTTATAGCCATATACCCAACAATGTTTGGTGATTTGCAAAACCTAAAACGTCGGTCGGGAGTTGAACCCTTGCTCACTCTTTCCAAGGGCGCAGGCCAATCACTGTACTTTCGGGAGGGGGGGGGGGGGGGTACCGTTTTACTATCACTGGATTCGATGCCAATATCTGCTTACTAGGCGAAATCGTTGACGGTTGTTTGCTGACAGAGTTGATACTTATATTGCAAAAAGAGTGTGAGAAGAACGGGAACCGCATTAGTGCACTGGGCTAGCATGCGTGTTGAGTATGTGTGAAACGCGGGTTCGGCTGTCATCCGAAGTTCAAAGTTTGCCCGCCACCAAACACTGTTAGAGACTGGACATCTGCCGAAGTGTGGGAGGAAAGTACCAGAGAGAGAGAACCACTTTTCAACTTAATAGCACTAACATTTTCAAATTTTCCTTGCTTATAATTGTAAAATAAGTTGTCATCAGTGGGAAATTTTGCACGTTCTTGCTAGTTTCTCCACAGGATTATTGCAGTGCTGGATGTTTGTGAAAACTGCGAAATTGTAAAATGTATATTCCATAAAGGATAAGGGATGAAGTTATTAGCGTTGGTCCTGAGGGGTGCGCCATGCGTTTGCCTTCATCGGAGATGATTGAATGCATATCTGGACTTTACAATGACTAGCGATGCATAAAGTCCATGCTGTTGTCCTTACAGCTATGTCTAGTGCCAGTTTACTGACCCTGGAAGGAGGGAAGGCTCGATGAGTCTTGAGCCCGGGATCGAACCGAAAATGACGCGATAATGAATATATTTTCAAATGATCGATTATGTGTCTCACAGAGCACCTCTAACCACTGCGTTACACGCGCGCACTTTGATATTATGCAACCCGAAAATTACAATTATGTTGTCCATGATTTGATTAGTAGGGTTCACATTATTTCTATGAACTATAAGTATTTGCAACTTAATTTGTAAGAGTGGAAGTTTGCCTCAGCTTCTTGAAAGTGACTCAGATATTTCTATTCACAAATTTATTTTTATGTACTGGCGATTTTGGATTACCGATAGCTGTTCGCTTTTGCCATTGATTCATTGACTAACAAAACAGTTGCAAAAAGGAAGCAACAGGCTAATTACTCTAATGATAAGGCGTAATATTGTCCTCGTTGTAACATCGCAATGAGAAGGCATTTCCAGAAAGGAGTCCTCGTTGAACTCTGCGTTTTCTAAACTATCAATTGAGTACTAAAGGTATAGTACAAAAAAAAAGGTTTGTGTGGCGAAAAAATCAAGTAAAACAAGTGCAAAACACAGTATGGACTCTGAAAGTAAGACGTAATCTTCTTGTTGCCATCGTTTCTGTAGCGCGCTAAGAAGATCGCGAAGCTAAGCCCAGTGTTCAGACCCTCTTTTTTCTCTTGATGTCGAATGACTGCTGAACAAGTTGTGAAAAATAATGTCTGGTAAAAACACCATTAAAAACCAGTATTTTCAAAATAGTACATGCTGTTCCAAAGGAGCTGGTGGGTTTCGTTAGTAGTTAATCAGTAATGTTCACATAATATGAGCCTATATATCCTATATTCTCACGAAAAGACGAAAACAACTGTAGATATTTTTGTGATGTTTTAAGTCAAAAGAAAACATGCTCGTATCTCTAGCAAACTCGTATGTTTCAATGAAAAAACCACATCTTCGCAAAAAAAAAAACATATTTTTTCAACTCTAAGCGGCTATATGAGCAGAAGTCACTGCCTATAGAAGATTGAGCAAAGTGTATTAGAATTCTGCTTCTGCAGAGATCTTGACTTCTAAAGTAAACTGAAAATAGAAACTTTATTTATCTAACGAGGAGCTGACATCGCATGCAGTCTATACTTGGAAAAAATTTCATTGTTTTATGATTTTGAATCACTTCGATGCCTTTAGACTACTTCAGACAAGCTTGAAAGATGAGAGAATATCGAAACTATGAGATTTATACAGTACTTTCCTTTTTGAAACTTCATACAACTCGTTGAATGCCAAAAGCAGTATGATTGCATGTGAATGAATGTTTCTTCTCTAGGTACAGGTGCTTTGTATGCATTAAAACATAGGGTATTTTGTAATAGAAGTTGGGAGTATAAATAGAATAGGAGAATCTTAGGAATTTTTGTCAAGTTGCTGAGGAAACCCTACTTCGACTCAAATCGAGTGCCGCTGCAATCGCATTGCGCACAGCACTTTCAATGGTTGTTGTCAAAGGGTTAAGGAAGCACTAAGTGATGACTTCTTCCTTGAAGTCGATTATTCGTTCTTGATCAAATTGAGCTGATACAAAATATGGTGTGAAAGTTCTCATTCTTCTTTAATACTCACTTTTCGGAAGATCAGTTGTAGCTGCCTATAATCTTTAGTATTCACTCTCAGGATTCATAAGGTCCACATAAGGATGTCATACTCGTTTCGATGCATAAAGCTTTTTACAGAAGTCATCAAGGATAGGGCGAGTAACGCAGTGATTAGTGGTAAAGTTTATCACGAAGCAAAACTGTGGTTCAACCTCCTCTCTCAACACCACCACAGAACTCCTTAGGAAACACCTTAGCCCGAAAACCATCCAAAATGACAAGGGGCTGTTCTCGACCAGCACTCTGCAGGCTCTATAAGGATGAAATTTTTGAGCGGCAACCGAAGCGACGTGTAAAGACTTTTGCAGAGGATAAATGTGAGGAAAAGGAAGTGAATGGAAGAAGTGGTTGAATCCGTACACTAGACTGTGATGACGGGCCCTCGTACTGAATAATATGAAAATTCCTTCCAATCGGCTATTTTAAGACCTCGCTCGGAAATTCGACGTAGTGTGATAGAATGTGAGAGTGAGCCGTTAGGAATGTGGTACTGATAAGTCGTGCGAAAATGCATAGGGACGTACATATACATATACTACTGTAGATACCTCTACCAGACCTCTGACAGGTTTAAAACATTCTATCGGACCATACTGAATTTTGAGTGACGTTTTAAGACATTGGATTGAAGCGTATTGTCACATGTGCTCCGTTACAGCCTTAAGCCATGCAGTGACCAATCAATCACTCTGAAAGAACCCCAAATCAAGTGATCCTTTCACTTGAAATAGAGTGATACATCTTCGGCGCCGCTACCATTAGTTGTAGGGGTTAACCGAAGGGCATGTGGTACTTATGAGGTGTGCTAGAATACGCCAAAACATTCGTGTGCCACTGCAGATCCCTTTCACCAGACTTTTCAGAGGCTCAACACTCTATCAGATTGTAATTTATAAGAATCTCAAGTACGGGAGAATTTTTATAATGGCAATTGGATTTGACTCATTCAGTAAAACTTCTTTGATCTTCATTGTGTTTATCTCGTTACAATCAAAGTTCAGTGAGAAACGTAGTGTTGTTCGTTCAAATAATTGACGAAAAGGTGGTTTTACTAAAAGTTATCTTTGTATAGGCATAGGAAGATTATTACTTCTGACCGCTATAGAAACATCATTATTTTTATACTCTTCTACTTTCCTCCAACTCCGTTGCTACAATAACCATTAATCCTGATGTGGTAGTGTTTTGTGAGCTACTTATTTATATCTATTACTTCACTGCATGCTTTAGAAGTGGCTTATACGACCCATTCGTCGTACTTTGTCCATATAGGTGAAACATTTTGATCTACAAAGTATAGTACTGAAACTCAGGCCGCTATTTAAATGATCACTAATGGGGAGAATTCGCGACGTTTCGAACAATTCGTTTTTTTGTCGATGAATTTGATTTCCTAGAATCAAAATTCCACTTCTTTATGATGAGATGAACTGATTTTCGTTCAACTTCAACGTTATTAATCAGTTACAAATTTTTGCTGAGTAAGCCAGCAGCACGAAGTTGTTAGGAACAAATTTATTGGGCTAACGTTTCCACACGTTTCGTGTTCTGCAGAGCCGTTGATTTGAGTCAGTTGTTCACAGTCGTCCGCCCTAGTTGTAGATCCTTTCCTTCGTTGTGGTTTGAATCGAATATTCTTGATTGGGCCACAGCTCAAGTGAAAAGTCCCGCTTGACGATACCCATAGGTAGTGCTATGAAAGGATAAAGCTCTAAGTCTTGATCAACCCCTGAGTGATACGTCATGCACCCGTCTTTAAGTTCTAGCTTCGTCTGAAGCGATTCGATGCATATCTGGCTTTTACAATGACTCGCGGTGACCTACCGATATGTGAAGTTAGTGCTACTATTTTCCTAGACAAGTCTGCTACCAATTTACCTAGTTAGGAGGGATGGAAGGTTTTTTGAGCCTTTAAGGCAGGACTAAACCATTGACCGTCGACTAGTCAACAAGACATGTGTCGCAGAACATCTCTAGCCTCTACTCATGCGCGCTCATAATTCTATGTACAGGATGGTTATTATACTAATTACTCGTTGGTTTGTTCCCTAAGGGAAAACTATCCGAATGAAATTATCTATTCGAGTGGGATTCACCGAAGAAGATTTGACTATCGACGAAGACGAAAACCACAAGTAGTACGAACGGCGATGGATAATTGACTCGAGTGATCGACTTTGAAGAAACCGATACGTCGGAATGTTATTCTAATAAATTTACTTTTGTCAATTTTGTGCTATTGGCTCAGTCAACAAAGAATCCATGCTCAGACAGAATAATTTAGCCTTTATCAAGAAGCGTTACGGTACTTATACAGTGCAATACACTTGTGTCGGTCTTGCAGCCTTGTCATTTGCACAATGGCTCTCGTCTGTGCCAATCCCTTTCGGAGAGAACCTCCTTCACATAGAGGAATTGTCGGCAAACACGATAAACCATGTGTAAAGTGAAAATTCATTTTACCCATGGGTAACATATCTCTGCTTGTCCAGTGATATGATCATTGCAGTGATTGCAATGATTAACATTCGATTGTTCAAGAGTGGTGTTTTTATTTTGATACCTCTGTATTTGACTGTTTTTCGAGACCTCGCGTTTGAGACGGTTTTCATTTTAGTTACTATGTAATGTGTTCGTTGACGATTTCTCTATGTAAGGAGGTCACCCCCCCCCCCCGCCCCCTAGAGCGATTGCCACAAATGAGGTCACTATGCAACTAACGAGGATGCAAGGCAAAAACACGTGTACTACACTGTATAAGTGCCGTAATAGACCTCATAGGATGCTCGAAATATGCTGTCAGTATGTATTAATTCTAAGCGAGGTCTTAAAAACAGTCGACTACAAAGAATTTGTGGTTGCGGTGTTCTTTGTCCATTGTGTATGCGGAAAGAAAATGAAATCCGATAAGAAATCACACTGACGTAAAATATGCAATATATGTTAGTGCAACTGAGTGCAATGCCGATATGTACTTACCATGGCAAATTTTCGAAGATTCGTTGCTAACAGATTGATACCTTGTGTCACAGAAAGAGTGACTGCAGAACAGGGGCCTCGGTAGTGAAATTGATTGTAACGCGCCCGGGAAGGTTGAAAAGGGGTTCGTTTCCCGTGTAAGGCTCAAAGTTTTGTGAACCACATAGGATATAGGATATATATCCGTAACATCACACCACCTCTAAAATCTGTGGTATGGTAGAAAGAATTCTTGCTGGAAAATCAAAGGTTATAATCTGTTCCTACCTTTGTTAAGCACAAAATCTTCTTCAATCCAGGTGAAAGATCTACTGAATTTTCGGTGTTTGAGTAGCATTGGGTTGTCAAATTTTGGATTTTTTCACTTACCGTTTTTATTTACATCTCAGATATCTTCATCGCTTGTGCAATTATTGCAGATGTAATAGAAACGAAGCCGTCATATAGAATTTTTATCACAGTTTTTTTACAGGTTGATCTTCAATATGTGCGGAGATCCGATGTGGGTCATTGGATTTCGAAAGAGGACTATATGCGTGGTCGACACGCTGTTCGGCGCACTATTGCCAGGACGTCTTCAGGAACTGGGTCTGGCTCGAATCTTGTACGTGGTCGTTTTATTCTTAAAAAGTTACTACGTTCTGCGAAAGGTCAGAATCTTTGTGCTCTAAGGGACTCTTGACCATATAATAATGCAAAGCATTCATCTTGGCTTGTGAGAGTGGTTTCGATTGCCTTAGTGTAGATAATTCTCTGAGGAAAAGTTACAAATATCTAGATTATCCTTCAAATGAAGCTGTCCTTCTTTGACGTACTAGTAGGATGGATCACGTGGACTCTTAGGCCAATATTGAGTCAATCATGAAATTTCAATACTCATACTTCTCAGGTCCGTATGATATCGGCATCAACGGAAACTCTTAATACCTCATCTAATTCTTCGGAAATTCATCAAATAGCAATCGCTTCTACTAGTGAGGTCCAGTGTTTGAACTCGGACTATATAGAAGCGAATTTTTCCACATCACAGGTACTTTTGTAGGATTTTAGTCCAATTCGTTTCCTTCTATCTAATATCACTAATAAAGACGCTCTTTTGGAGTGTGAGGCTTTCATTATACGTCTAATCATTTGTTAGCGCTCCTAAATTGACTTAAGTATACACTCATATTTCGTGGGAACATGATCAATTAGTCTAATACTTTAGGTTTAGTGTTCCATGAAATTTGGAGATGGTATGTAGCTTTCTCATCTGAATCAGTGATTTGCTTCGATCAAAACTTTTATCCAGTTAAAGGCTTAAGAACTTCAAGAACTTTATACCACTGAATGGGTAGAAACTTTTTTCCTTTTTCTATCAGTTGTTTTTATAGATAGCCAGTCGAATAAGCGACGAAGACCTGAAATCTGAACGATCACAAGAGTTGGAGGATACTCCCCCTGCACCTGTTTTCTGTGTTGGTGACGACGTAGTGAAGTGCGTCGTAATTTTTTCCCTTTTTCAAAATGAAAAAGAAAGATGAGCAGTGTTTTCAGATTAGAAGATGACAAGAATTTGCGAGTGGTTAGTCCATTAACAAGGAAAAGGTCTGGTGACTCGGACTTGTCTCGTGATATTCCCAATAAAAAATTACTGCATGTAAAATCTGATAATGGTCTACCTGTTATTGCCGGCGATAGTGGTAAGTTCCCATTTTCATTCCTGTTGACTTAACTGTGATGTATAGGAAATCCAGGTACTTTTTGTTATCTCGATACATTTTCTAACCTTTAGGGTATAATTCCTTTTCCGCTTTTTTCAAACATTTAAAAATAATTCTCTCGCTTAAAACTCGATAATTCTAGCATGTATTTGATTTTTTAAATAGGCCTTTTCCATGCAGTGCAATAGCGAAATTGATTTTAAGTTCCACATTCAGAGCGTACTTTCGGTATTTATTTGAAGATTTTTCCTGCATTCCATCGAAAATCGTAGGTGTTCCGCTGTATAATCGTGGAGAAAACTTTACTCTATTGTTCTATAATTTTGGGCTTATATTGTCATTTCATATTGTCAACTAAACCCGCTGCTAAGTCTAAGTCTAAAGCAGCCTAAGCCTAAGATTGCGACACGTAATCTCTTTTCGTTCTTCCTGCGCTCTGTGAGAATCTTTTCAAAAATCAAACTTGGTTCCAGAAATTCCTAAATTTGTTTCATAAAATAATTTCCAAAAATCTGTTTCAAGACCGTTCACGCACTTTTATAGGACAAAAAGTATGCTGGTGTGGAACACAATTTTATTTTCGCCGCCATAGCGCCGTAGGAAGGTCATTTTTGGAATCAAATGCAGTGTTGTAATCGCCGAGATTTAAGCTATCGAATGATTACTAAACGTCCAAGAAAAGAAAAAGGTTTTTTTCGTAAAAAGTTGAAAATTGTGTTGAGATAACTTGTGCTAAAAAATGAAAATAAAATGTTTGCTATTCATTTGATATAGCTATTCTTGTTTTTAGTTTCATGAACCTTTCAAGGAACCTGACAGTTACTCCAACACAGTATACTTCATAGCAGTTTTTCGGACCTCATGTACAAAGACATAAACATCATTCCCCCTCAGTTTTATCCTCTATTCTTCTCCTTCTTCATGCTTTGATGTAAACTGTAATAGTGCTTCTCTAATGCTGTGTTCATTTGGTAACCCTTATATTAGTCAATAACGACACTAATGGTTACCAAATTTTTTTATTTCCTTTTCTTTTATGTTTCTTTTACTTATTTTCCTATGATGATATGATCTGATCGAGTGTTGTCGTCATTGTGAAGCAGTTTAAGCATTTGATATGCCCTCCAGCCCTGTATGAAAGCCATTCGTTGAGGAGAAAGAACATCATGATTTTGTAATTCGTCTTCTTTCGCTCCTATGTCTTCAGATGTATCTAATGGCAATATATACATATATTGATGCACCACCCGAAATCTACGGAGTTGTTTCGGGTCATTTGTATTGTTATGCTTATATTTTTTCCCATAGAATACTCTCAAGTACTCTTGAATGATGGTTTCTGTCCGTCCTTCAGCTGTTCTCGTGCTCATCACATTCATCAGAATCTATCGATGTGAGTTCAGTTTGTGAGTTCATCATGTCTTCATCATTTTCTTCTATAGTTTCTCTTAAGTATCGTTGTTTTATTTATCACCACATGTATTGGTGCTCACTCATTATTTCTTATTTCTTTGAATCTAAACGTTCTCTTCTTAAGGAGACTCATTCATTCATTCATTCATTCATTCATTCACTATATGCAAGCGTCTTTTTTTTTTCTTGTTGAAATGACTCCTATGTATGTATATCATCGAGTACGCTAAATTGTCCATTATTACACTATCAATTAACCTTTCGGGGACCATGGACCCAACCCTCTGCATCTCCAACCTCCAGTGTGTCGCGTCTAACACTTGGGTCCATTTTGCCGAAAGGGTTAAGTGTACATCGATAAGTTCCCTTCTGAAGACTCCTCCCTCTCCCCCTCATATGGTTGACGGTGATATTAACAACAATAAACACCTTTCAATAGTTACAAAAATACTAATCCACATCGGAAACCAAGAAACATATAGCTTTCTGGAGCGGATTTGTATGTGTTATATAGTGCTGATGGTATTATCTCATTCATACTATGATAAATTCTGTAGTAATAAAAAGAATGAAAACCTTGGCTCATGGATTTTCTCTTTGTATAAGAAGTACTCTTATATCTTTTATATTTGGTTCTATACATGTCTATTGTGACTATCTTTGTATAAGTCTTGATTACTCACATAAATCACAGACAAATCACTTACCATCCACCACCACATCTTCGGAATTCTTTGGAACTTCTCCCTCTCTATTTCTCAGCCTGTCTTATGCCTGTCTGCTCTCTTCCACATCGTTCATTAATAATCAGTCCTGTTTATCAAATGATAGGATTTTTATGGTAATAAACCGGTAATAGGTGTCATAATGGCAGTAATATTGGAATAACCTGCCCATGAGACCTTGTCTCTCATAAAGACATTTTCTCCTTTCGACCAGTAGGTGTAATTACTGTAGGAATTACTGTAATATCCTGACTGCTGGATATCTGAGTATGTCTTGAATTCTTTTAGTATAGAGTAGCATTTCAGTAGAATTCTTGGTACTTTATCGTTAGACGGGAGAAATTGAACAAACGACTCCTTTCGCTGGACAAGAACTTTTCATAAGAAATCTATTGATCTTTCAAAAGCTAGAATCTCCGGCTACTGCGCTTCATGCTCATTTTTTTGAAAAGTCCTCTTTACAGCGCTGTGACATCAAACTGATATTATGTTTGACACGAGACGCGCACTTATATTATTACCGCGCTTAAACTTCGCTTGATTAACCTCTTTTTGAGCGCTGGTAGTTCTTCGATAGCTCAAAAATTGTAGAATTGAATAATGTGTCTGCTTTTCAGAACGACATTTTTACAGCGCTGTATCACCTGTATCGCCTGTCGTCCCACTGATCGTCGAGTGACTCGAGCGGGTACCAGCAACTCTTCCATTTTTCCCTATCTCGTGCAAGACTAGCCAAGTGGGTCCTCCTCGCTGTAGGGATTCGCTAAGCATCATATTTCTCCCCTAAACCTTTTGTGAAGAAGTCGGACCAACGGGTCGGTAGTCTTCCTGTAGAGCGCTTGATGTCCCAAAAAATCAGGTAACGGCTCTCGTTCATCGGTTGTCGTTGAAGCGCATCACGTGTCCGGCCCACCTTATCTTCGATATCTTGGCGTGTACAACGGCATCTCTGATCTTCGATCGTTGACGTAGGTCGGAACTTCGGATCCTTTCTCTCATTTACGAGATACGGGATACTCCTAGCATTGACCTTTCGTCTGTTCGTTCAGTAACGCCAAGTGATCTTTCATTCTGCTTACGTAGGGATCAGGTTTCCGCTGTTAGCACGGAAAATTGTCAAGTCGGAAAAGGTGGGCACGGAGTCGGATGTTCTTTGTCCGCTTCACTACATCCTCGATGCTCTTAAACGTTCCCAACCCGCTCGTTTCCTCCTGCTCAACGCTGGAGCTAGATAGTTCATCATGTTGATTTCACGACCTAGATAGATGTAACTGGAGCATTCGGAGACGTTCGTTTCATTGAGCATGAAATGGGCATTCAAAATCCATCTGTTCCCATGAACATAGTTTTTGTTAGATTTAGTTGAAGACCAATCTTTCCTTAAGCTTTATCGAAATCGGTCAACATTCGTCCCGCTTGGCTGATGCTTGGTGTTATGAGGACGATATCGTCAGCAAAGCGAAGATGGTTTGATTGTCGACCGTCAATTTTCACTCCCATTTCGTCCCATTCTAATGTTCGCATGACGTTTTGTAGGATGGCAGTGAATAGTTTTGGCGAAATTGTATCGCCTTGTCGAATCCCTCTTCTTACGTCAATGGTGATATTGTTGTAGAATGGAGATATTTTGGTCGTGAAATCTTTATAAAGCTCACGAAGAATCATTATGTAGCGAGTAGGGACGCCCTGGTTATCCAGAGCCTCTATAACCGCTTCTGTTTCCTTTGAATCTAAGGCTTTCAGATCGATGAAAGTGAGACAGAGTGGTTGTTTGCACTCTCGTGAAACTTCAATGAGTCCTGTGATCGTAAGGATGTGATCTATTGTTCTAGATCCTTTTCGGAACCGTGCCTGTTCGCATGGCTGTCCTTCGTCCAGTGTTCTATCAATCCTGTTTAGGATGACTCGAGTGAAGAGTTTATAGACAACACACAGCAGTCAGATTGGGCAATAATTGCCCATGTCGTGAAGGTCTCCCTTTTTTGAACAACAACATGGTCTTGCTGATTTTTCATCAATGGAAATTTTGAATTCTGAGAGATAGCGAGTGAAGAACCGAGCCAGGGTGCTGACGAGAACTGGCCGTAGGTTCTTCAGGCGTTCTGGTCTAATCCTGTCTGGACCTGGTGTTGTTTTGTCCTTCACCGACGATGTAGCATGTCGGATTTCGGAAGGAAGGACCGGTGGAACGACATATTCGTCCTCTTTCAATTTATATGACGGTAAGAGAACATGGCTAGCGAAGAGATCCGAGTAGTACTGGTGGATGATTTTCTCCATAGCCCTTTTGGAAACTGTAAATGTACCGTCAGGCATCGGCGGGCAATCATCTTGGTCTTATAATTGGCGAAGCCTCGCTGGGCTTTGCGAATGCTCTTCCCAGCTTCTGCCATAACTGCTTGTGTCTCTCTGAGATCTTTTTTTATCGCCTTTCTACAGCGTTTCACAAGTTCGAACGAAAGGTTTCGGTTACCTGTAGCTCGTGCGATTCGACGTTGATGTATCAGCTCGAGTGTCTGCGGAGACAAGCGTTTCTTCGTGACCTTAGGACTCCTGGTTCTCATAGCGCTAACGTGAAGATATTCAACGAGTCGATCGTATTCTTCGTCGATGTTGTCGACAACGGTATCTTCCCAAGAGCCGACTAATGATTCAGAAACATCACAGTTTATGGTAGTTCTGGGACTTCACTGTTTGAATTTAGCGGCTTTCTCTCCTTTTCGCGTAAAACGGAACGTTGCGCGAAGCAGGCGATGGTCCGATCCCGTGTTGTACTTAGGAACAACAGCGACATTGGTCAGGCAAAACCTTCGATTTACTAATATGTGGTCTACTTCGTTATGGTGCTCTCCATTGAGAGACTCCCACGTCCATCGCTGAGAAAAAGCCTTTTGGAATTGCGCTTACCATGAATGGTTTGGGTCGTCATGATAAACTCGGATAGCCTCTCACCCTGTTCATTCCATTCTAGTCCTTGGGTCCCTATGTGACATTCTTCAGACGTTCTTCTAGGTCCAATTTTTGCATTAAAATCTGTGACAATGCCCTTGAAGAATGTACGATCTTCTCTGAAGAATTTTTCGAGGTCCATATAGAACGCTTCGACTTCGTCTTCGTCATAGCTTGATGTTGGTGCGTAAGCAACGAAGATGGTCAAAGCCGGCATAGAACCACATCGTTTCAACCGTAATCGTCCGATACGGGTTGTTAGTTGTTCAAACGAATCAATGTTCACTGTCAAGTTCGATTTGACGAGGACGCCAACACCACCGACACCTCTGCGATCGCATGTTCCAAGGAACACTTCTTCTCCGGTGTCATAAACAGCGTGGAAAGGATGGCGTCTTCATGTCTCAGCCAGGCCAATGACGTCGTACCTTATCTTTCTTGCTTGGATCAACAGTCTTCTACAGCGGATTCGTGAGCAAGGGTTCTTGCATTGTAGGTACAGATCGTCATTTTAGTGCGTTCCGACCTCGGTAGCCTAGTTTGTCCCTGGGCTTTAACAGCCTTTCCGTACTCGTCCTATCTGGCGCTGCCGTATCAGGGGCTCTTTCGTGGACAGTAGAACGCGGTCCATATTTGTTACTCTTCTTGGCATTTTGATATCCAACGTATAGCTTGCCAGGCTCTAAACGTGGGGGCTGGGTACTCACGAGTAGCTTGCCATTCTCTCTCGGAGAAGCGAGAGGAGCTTATTTGTTGGAGGCGACTCCTAACCGCCTCCCTTGTACTTCGTAACCGCTTGATTGCAGGCTTTTGGCCGACTTGACTCGTAGAAATAGAGTATTTGTCAAGTCGGCGTTGCAGAAGCAGGGGTGCTTTCCCTTGAATCCACCTGCGTCTCTGGAAAGCACACGGTCGCTTTTGGTTCGCGTTCATTCCCCTACCCACCACCTGGGGACGCGCCACGTGCTCCCGCGACTGAACGGGCGAGATCCCTGAATGAGGAAGATCCGTGGAAAGCGCTGTAGCAAACAGAAATGTTTTGTGTTTCCCTTACGCGTATTCTCGCCGAACGGAACTCTTCTCTTGAACTATATGCTTTGATCGCGTAAATCCCGACCATTCCAACACTGTGCTCATTTTTTGAAAAGTTCATTTCACTGCAATGAGGCAGTGAAAATAAGATAGAATCTCACATACACTGCGCATTTGCTTAACGGCTAGGTTGTGCGCGTGGTCGTGGATCGATACGCGGCCAATCGATCTCCCTGACATGATTCGCATGTGTAGTGCGATTTTTTCTATACTTAGAATTTTTCCCCGCTTTGGAAAAGCCCTAAATAAAACTGTTGACTCTGATACAGGAAGATCTCCTCTGCACGCTCATATGCTTTTCGTGCTTCCAGCTAGTTATATTCGTGATAAAAATGAAAGCGAGCGGCGATTGTGAAACATAATTTGATTTTGAATGCTACACCGTTATAGAGAGGCCCTTTCAAGAAATGAGAACGTTACGCAGTAGCCCGAGATTTAAGCCTTCAAAGGACTACTAGAACTCCTATGAGTAGTTCTTGTCCAACGAAAGAGATCGGTTTTTTCGTTTCCTCCTTCCCAACGCAAAAGTGCAGTTTTCATTTATTGCCCACCTAATACAATTTCAAGAATACGGCAATAAATTCAGTGCGTTCCCACTCTGGGGGTTAGAGATGCAGAGAAAGTGGGTCCACGTTCGCAAGGTGGTTAATAGTTCACATATTCACTTTTTTCAAGTCATGAAAAGACTAGGTTGCCTGCAATCCAGTCAACTGTTCCTTTTTCTTTATTGTTGTTGAAGTAATGAAGGTGTTTGAGTAACTGGATTGCAGATGACCTGATCTTTTTAGGTTTTGAAGAAGATGAATTACGTCGAACGTAATTGATTATAGCAAACTCGTGTTTTTGATTTATCAAGAAAGGACTATGAACTATTGAACAACGCCAAGGTTGAAAGATAGTCGGTTATGGGAATTGCTTTGTGCGTACTCTGTGCTCTAAAGCCTTACGAATGGAAGTGAGTATAGTATTTTTTTTTACTCTTTCTGCATCCACTCAGTCCGTACACTAATCCGATTTATACATCCTGACAAATATTTCAGGCCTTATGAAGTCTGTTATGAGCACTTATATAGTTCAGTACCAGTGTTTCAACCTTGCAGCCTCGTCAGCTTCTGTGCCAACTTCTCGCGGAAGGGAAACCCCTTACATAGAGGTATCGTCGACGAACACGTTACACTGTAAGTAAGATGAAAATATGCTGTGGATGTAATAATTCTAAGAGAGGTCCCAAAAAATTGAATATGAAGATAATTCAATAAAAAAACACCAGCCTTGAGCAATCGACTGCTTATCACTGCCAGTGTCCGGTGATTGGACAAACAGTCGCTACCCGTTGGCGAAGTGGAATTTCACTTACAATATAACGTGTTCGCCGAAGATTCCTCTATGTAAGGGGGCTCTCCCCCGAGGGTTATTGGCACAGAGGAAGGCTGTTGGAGCACCCCGAGAAGATTGGCTACGTGTATCGGGCTGTATAAACGCCCATCAACAGACCACATAACATCTTGGCTCATATAATAATCATGTGATCTACTCGTAGTCTCAGAAACACTCAAACGAACGGTATAAATATGTTATAATCTCAATTCACGATAACAATTTGATTATGTAGAAGTCAGTTAGAATTCTTTATATGAACCACCCTCAGCGGTGCTATGATGTTACAGTGCAAAACTTTGAACATCGTACGGGATCTGAACCCGCATTTCACTTTTTCCGGTGACGCGTATTAGCCAACAGGCGTTTGTTCTGCTACCACTCTTTCTGCGACACACTTGTATCGATCTGTCAGCAACTAACCGTCAACGATTTGGCCTGAGGAGCCGATATTGGCATTGGATTCAGTCACGCCGATAGATGTGCGCATAGAATGATCCAGCTAATTTTTTTTTTCATTTAACTGGCCTTTTTCTCATTATAAGGGGGCGAATGAAAAGGCAATTTCCTTCGCTGGAAAAGAAGTTTTCATAGGAGTGTTAGTAACCACTGGAGAGCTTAGATTTTTAGCTACAGCCCTACGTCGCCGCGAGGGAAATGCACATCTGCAACGCAAGAAATCTGTAGCAACGTTGAAAAAAAGCTTTCTTCAAAACCGGTGACGTGAGGATGTAGCCTGAAGTATCAGCTTTCGAATGTTTACTAACACCCCTATGAAGAGTTCCTTCCATACGAATGAGATCGGTAGACATCTGTCCTCTCATAACCGAATAGGACCTCTAACACTTCTCTTTCATTCGGTTTTCTCGTTTCCATCATTCACGAAGGTCTTCGGACTTTTCGTGTGTTGGTACTGCCTTAGGATTGTTGCCTGCTTGTGAATCGCCGTTGATTGCTGGCTGGTCCACTTAATCCTCCACAACATTCTAAGATGGCCAGCTAGGGCGTTCCTGCGTAGATAGGATGGGGTTAGGTGATCTCTGGCAAGTCCAGTGGACCAGTTCCCCAATCCCGAAAGAATGTGACGCCTGACGGGCCGGTAGCAGGATCGAACCATCAATCTCATTACATTGTCTGTCATTCAATGACCTGATGATTATTGATGAAAGTGTAGTTGTTGACGCACGCTTTCGGTTGAGATTGCAGTGAAAAAGTGTAAACTTGAGAAAAATATTATAGCATCATCTGTTGAAAGCGTTCTCAGTCTGTGACGAGAGACTGAGTGCTGAGAAGTTTATTCACATAGAACTAGACAGAGCATCATTTTCATTGCTGAAACGTCAGTTGCTTATTTCTGCTCTGTCTAAATATTTATTTATTATCAATCTATCTGGTACTACTAGGTTATTGCAATCCATTTTTCAACCATTTGTTAAGAAGGTTTTTTCACTTTTTCTCAGACTTTTAGTTCTCTTTCGGTACCTCAAATCTCGGCGATTTTGAAACTATTCTTGGTTTCTGGAAGGGTCCCGATATTGCGCTGTAACAGAGAAGATAAAAAAGGGTTTCACACAGGTGCGCGTTTCATTGAGAATTATTTCTCAGTTCCGAGGTAATTTTTAGTTTTTATGTATTAAGAATTGTAGAAGGAACTTTGTTCTATCGTTCTATGAACCTAAGCTTTCACTTTTATTCTCATTGCCAGATAAATTCGCTGCTAAGCCCAAGCAGCCCAAGCTTAAGAGTGCAGCAAACGGAATCTTCTTCTCGCTCTTGCAGTTCTCTATGAAGACCTTTTCAATAAAAAACAGATTTTTCTTTCAGAATTGCCTAGATTTACCATATCAAATAACTACAGAAAATCTATAAAACCGTCTACAAATCTTTCATTTGTTGTTAATGTTGCGAAACGCCATCCACATACTCACATACCCAGCAGAACCCGCGCACCGAGTGCGAAATTTGATTTTGTTTTTGCTGGTACAGCACTCTTGGAAGGCCTTTCCGGGAAGCAAGCGCCGTGTTAGAGTCGCCGAGATTTAAGCTGCCGTTTGACAATTGAAAGTCTAAGGAAAAAGCGAAGAGGGCCTTGTCAACAAAGGGTTAAAAAGTGGGTTGTGACCACTAACTTGTAGCGTTTATTCATTTATTTACACACCTGTTATCCCAATCTCTAGGCGGACTCTAGCACTTCTTGCATCGCCCGTTTTCTCGCATTCATTTTCCAGAAAAGTCGTCGAACATTTCCTGTGTTGCCCCGACTGCTGCTTGAGGATTCGTGTCTTCTTTGTGACTATCCTGGACTGCTGGCCTGGACGATTCTTTTTTTCCAACATTAGGCGAGCTATGGTGTTTGCAATGAGCGCATCTGGCGCGGTGATTAGAGGTGCTCCGCGTCGCACACAAATTCGATGGTTCGATCTCGCGCTCATGGCTCACGATGCCAATCATCACTCCGGGATCGGTAAATTGGTACCAGGACTGTTCGCAGACTTGTCTGGGAGGATAGGCAGCACTGACTCGGTTCAGCGGGAGACCACCCGCGAGTCATTGTAAAGGCCAGTTAAGCATCCAGTCACCTCAAACGAAGTTAGAAATTGAGGACGAAGGCATGGCTGATCCCTCAGGGATTGATCTACGCTGGGAGCTTTATCCTCTATCATTTATGGTGCTCGATGATTGATAGCGAGAGAATGGAGTATCGAACCAGCACTTTCCTTACCATCTTGCCTCCTGATGCGCTGCATCACTAACCACTGCGCTCTCGTCACGGAGCCCGCGCGCGCTTCTAACGCGGCGAGTGACTTGGCGTGCGGCGCCGCTTCGAGCGCGAAAAGCGCCCGTTTGAATTGCTAGTGGTTGATTGGTTGTGTCTGCACCTGCTTTCTTTATTTATTTATAAGTTTTTTTTTCCTAAATAAGTGCTGTTTATTGGGCTTTGCCATTGGATACACGTCGTCGTGTGGCAGACGGAACTGCTGGTGTGGACTTTTTTCTCATCGATTCTCTCAATTGTGAATTTTTTTTAATTGAAAATTCTTTTTTTTCTTTTTTTTGTATTTCTTTTTTAGATCCTAAATCGTGTGAACAGTTGATAGGATGATGCTCTACAAGTGTTTAGTTGTTTGACTTTGGTTTGAACCTCTATTTTCCAGACGTTTGAGATTTGAATGACCTAGTAGAATTCTCTCTTAATTGACCGCCTCTAGCGCTGGCATGATGCCACGATTCACCCGGTGTTGTAGAGTGATGTGCAAAATTTTGCGTTAGCCGGGACTCGAACCCGCATCTCCATCCTATCTGGGTGGGCGTGCTCTAAGTCGTTGGACTATGAAGCCCGTTTGACATCACTCTCTCTGTGCTACAGCATCATACATAAGACAATATACCAGCGCTAAAGGGATCAGATAAAGAATTCTAATTGGTCATCCAATATCCGTATCCGTTGGCGTGACTGTGTTCTATGTCGATGCTGAATACGTGGGCCAAGCCGTTGACGGTTGGTTGCTGAGAGATAAGATGCGTGGAAGCGTAGAAAGAGTGGTGTGCAAAATGGGCGTCAGTCGTGTAGCGGTTTGGAACACGTGATCCCGGACAGAGTGAATTGCGGGTTCGAGTCCCGTCCGACGCAGGGGTTCAGCACGTCCCTCCACATTGCTGAAATACGTCTACGTTTTAGTACTTCATCGTGGTAGAATCATGTTTTACTAAATAATTTTATTCTACATATCGCCGATTAGATTCGATTTTTTTGCATTTTGTCTATTTGTGTGAAGCCTACTAGGCCTGCACTATGCATTTATCGGTACTTATATGTGAGACGGCGATAAATGAATATTCGACGTCATTCGCTGAACAAAAATTTTTCATGACAGTGTTAGTAATCATCTATTAGCTTGAATCTCTGGCTAGAGTCCTAATTGGTCGATTTTTCAAACACACTTCTATAACACTGTAAAATCCCAGTTTTCAATCGTGCTTCACATACCACACATTTTTTTTCTTATCGCGCTTATATTTGGCTGAACCAAACTCATTCCTTAGAGTGCTAGTACTCCTGCGATAGCACAAGTCTTGAAGAACTCCAAAAATTCATTTGCTTTTTGAAAAAGCTCTGCTGATAGCGCTGTAGGAGAAAGATATATTTATGCTTCACTACTCGCCGGTTAGAGCTCTCTCTTTGGCCTACCAGTAGTCATTTGATAGCGTAAGTTACAGTGATTCCAACGCTGTGCTTATTTTCTGGAAAAACCGTTTCACTGCAGTGTAGCAGAGAAAGTAAGATCTAGTTTCACGCATTCGACGAGCTTTTTTACCGGTCAGCTTACGGGCTGAGGGGCGGACGATCGATCGGTGCCCTGCCGCGCTAGACATATGGGGTGCGACTTGTTTTCAATTGGGAATTTCTTGTCCGCTTTGAAAGAAACTTCATGTAGAATGATTGACTCTGATACTATAAAATTTTCTCTACAGGTTCATATATTTTTTGTGCTTCCTGCTTATTGCACTCTTGAGAAAAGTGAAAGCACAGTGAGAAATAACTTCATTTTGAATGCTACAGCGTTCTAAAGAGGCTTTCTTGAAAACCTACCACGTACGCCTTTACCCAGATATTCAGGCTTTTGATTGGTTTCTGACACTCCTATGAAAAATTTTTGTCCAGCGAATAAGGTCGAGGAGTATCTATTCATCGCCGTCTAACATATAAAGGTACCCAAACATCTCTGTAGAGCACTAACGACTGGGGAGCAAAATGGTCAGTGCTAGGGCAAGCAACGACTCCGTTTCCCACGGCCACGACGAGATCCATTCGCCACTTTCCATAAATCCATAGTTGTAGATCTTCACGATGAAGTATCCTAGGTCATCTGGGTTATAGATTACGGCGATTGAAGAAGCGGCTATTGTAACCGTGAAAAATTAGGCATTCAAGAGACTTGTGCTGATCATCTTTTCGAGTTGAAGAAGACCGGCAAATACTCCGAATGAAGCGTAGCAATTCGGAGAACTTCTCTTTTTCAGTGTAGTTTTGTTCCTCTTCATTCGGAATATTCACAGGCCTTTCTCACTGTGAAGGAATATTTTGTTAATTGTTTGCTCAAAAGTGCACATGGTCGATGGTTCTCGTAATTCGGCGCCTAAGGCTTATCAAGCGTTCCATTCCTCCGGGGTCGGTGAATTATAAAATATGCGCGTCTGAGACACGAGCTGTATGGGAGGATAGCAGCACTGACTTGATACATTAGTAAGTTCCCATGAGTCATTGTAAAAGGTGTAATGCATTCAATCGCCTCAAAAAATGCTTGTTGAAGTCGACTCCATGGTGCATCCATCTCTCAGGGATTTGTCAGCTCCAAAAGATTTATCCTCTTTTTTATCCTTCTTGGGTTCCTTCTGATTATAAGGGAGTACGTGAAAGACCGAACCCATTCGCCGGTGTTTTTATAGGAAAGTTAGTAATCATTCGAAAGCTGAAACATCACGCGGCAGCCCCACATGGCCGGTTTCTGAAAGCTTGAAATCGGAACGATTCGGCTATTGATTGATTGCTATTATTCCAAAGAATGAGCCCTGCCCTGGGAAAAATGTGCGCGTCTGAGACATAGGTTTGTGTGGAGGTCACAGCGACGAGAAAGTGTGTTTTGAAAAACCGTCCATGTGAGGCTATAGCCTGAAGTCTCAGCTTTCGAATGATTACTAACACTTCTATGAAAAGTTCCTCTACAGCGAATGAGGTCGGTTTCTTACTCGTTCCCTTACTATTAGAAAGAACCACTTCATGTTGTTGGAAAGCTTGCTATGCCTTCTAATATACTTATTTTCCTCGTAAATCTATAGAAGTGAGAAAGTGCAGAGCGGAAATAGTTGATCGGATGTGTCATCATGTGGCTCACACCTGCGACACCTATTGTTTTTGCGAAAACTCTCATTTCATCAATGCGTCACGCGTCATATGTATCAGCCAACCCCCCACTGTCCCCATTTCATATGAAACTGATACTTGCATTCCTGTTCTAACTGGTATTCGTCGTCGACACATTCTTTCATCTTAGAAGTAGACCTATTAGTTTCTATTTTATCGCTCTTATAGCAATTTTAGTAGTAAGTCATGCAGACTACTAGTAAGCAAAGTGCTGGTGCCATCCCTTTCCCTAACACTTCCTTGGAATTAATCAACAAACGCCTTAGCTTGAGTTCTCAGCGATTGTGAGGCGATTTGCCCGACCAACAATCTACGACGGCATTCACAAAGAAGACGAAGTCATGAGTGAATGGTTGAAACAACACGTGGAACATCCGAAGACCTTGTTGAGGATTCTTGTGATGAAACGGATCGAGTGTTTGAAGTGCTCGGATTCGCATAGTAATTCGCGAAGATGGATCGTCAAAAAATTTGCAGTTTTATAGTGTCATAATAACGACCATCTTCCTTGGTTGTAGCAGAACAATGGCCTCGATGAGGTAGTAATGGTAGCACGCGCTTTTGTTATAGGAGAAGCGTGGGTTCAACTCCCGCCCGAGACAGTACATTTTGCATGTTTTGATTCATCTTTTTAATGTTCCACTGACAATTCAGTTAGGCAACAATGGGATACCACCATCGTTTAGCCATGTAGCGGATCGAATGTTCACTTCAGTCTTCTGCCGAGCATGATGGCAATCGACAGAAGGATCTGGCTGATTAACAAGAGCTATTGCGTTGGGAAGGAATTTTTTCGTACTTTTTCGCTTTTGTAATTTCCATGCGTTTGAGTTCTTTTTTTACTATCGTTAACAGGACCTTAAATGCTTGGAAAATAATCAATAAAGACGAAAAAGTGAGAATTTTCTTGCCGACTCAATATCCAGGTTCCCTGCACAGCGCGGGTAGAGGGCATCGACCAGGAATATGAAAGGAGAGGCAGGATTCTAGGACAGATAATATAACGATCAACTTCCTTGTTATGGAAAACTGATGGAGTGTAGGTATTTGCCGTATCCAATATGGTGTAATGTTTTCATAAAAAGAAACAAATTGCACACCACTGAAGGGACTCGAGCACAGTCATCCTAGATAACAAGAGTTTTTTGTTTGACATATTGGCATGTACACTGTTGAAATTTTTATGCAGATCCTCTTCTCGCAAAAATCGGTGTTTTCAAGGACATTTCTTCGGGGAGGATGTTCTTATAAGAATGCTATGGTAAAGATTGCGTCCGTAGCAGTTGTGATTGTAGATGTTTCTCAAATCCACCTGCTATGGTTTTAATAGAGTCTCACTTGAATCGTCATTTTCTGATCACTTCAGCAATGTCGTTCGAAACTAGTTGCAGAAGCGTGTCGTGTTGCGAAACTCAAACTCGCAAAGGCTCTGCTCCTCTCCTCAACTCGGACTGACGAACCTTCTCCTCCGCTCCCCAATTCAGATTTACAATGTCATCTCATTTTTGAGATTCAAGAGAGTAAATCTCAAGATCGGAGCAAGAATAAGCCGCCCATGTTGGAGTAGGAGTTGGAAACTAATGGACAAGAGAAATAGGAGAGCGGATATAGAAAGCATTTTCGGAACGAGCACAAGATAAGCGGGAGGACTGTCTTAACGGCTGGGTGTATTTCTACAAACTTTTAGGTTACAAAGTGGTAAAACCTCCTGGACGTTTCCATGTACGGGGCAGATCATATTGTGGAAGATGATAGATGGAGCGAAGCGACTAGTAAATATGTTCGATTCTGTCCGATTCGTGCGGATGAACTTTAGAGGTGTCCTGTGAAACAGTGGTGTTGATGTATTGTATTAGACCTTTTCACACGAGTACGAAGAATAGGGCAAGCAAAACTGGCAAGTACTAGATGTCGTCGTGTTTCGTGTATGATTTTGTTTGATTTTAGACGAAATGATAAGGGGATAGATCAAAATATAGCATTGAGAAAGGTGAGATGACAGCTGTTTGACCTTCTCTGGAACTAATTTTCAAGCGTACTCTGTGGAACTCATGATCGGAATGAGTTTATAACTGTCAACGGATTGGTGCAAAGTAATTTTTTTCATGATGTTCATTAAGGCGTTGCATAACTTTGTATCTATCAGGCATTTATTCAAGGCGTCAGTACTGAAATGGTTGACCACGCGCTACCAGATAAAATGAGATGCGGGTTCGAGTCCCGCTTGACGCGAAAGCTTAGTGCGGTTCGGGGAGGGGGGGGGGGAATAAATCAGACGTTTATGTGAAAAAATTAGAGTAACATTTGAGCTTTGATGAAATTTCAAGCCGAAAACTTCTTAGCGCTTCCATATGACAAATGTTGTGAGGGCGTGGTGATTTGATTAATGCACTGAAATGCAAACGGATGGTGTTTATGAGTGTCTCGGGACGTTGTTTTTACAATCGATCGTAGATTAATGAGTTAACAAGATCTGACCTCTCTTTGTACTTGTAAGAAATAGTTTGTAGTTGTAATTTTTACTATCTACTTCGGCGATGCCCAGTTTCAGTTCTAATAAAATTGTTTGCATTCCTGGCAGTTTTTACTCCTCAAACTACCCCTCTTAATTCCTAAGACCGGTTGTCTATTGAAACTCGGCATACTTCCATAAATCATGGTTTTTGCCGATAGGTCAGAACGAATACGACGTTGTTTTGATTGAAAAAAGTCGTTTGAACAGCTGATCTCTCAGCGGATTCCTCCTACTTCAGGTCATGGAAAGGATTTGGCTGTTCGAAGCGTAATCAGCCAAATACTTTCTATTACTTTAACTGGCGAAGTAATGGAGATCTTTAGCTGACCAGGTGCAGAAGATTCGATCTTTTCCGTCTTTGAAGAAGGCGAAATCAGGCACAACACTAGCTGGTTAGATAAACTGCATTATCACAACCTCGTGTCCCTTTTGGCTTGTCAAGAAAAATCTGTGAACCACTTCATTTTGTCATTGCTGGCATTGGCATCACCAGACATCAACTGACTTTGTAGTAGAAATCTTCAAATATAAACTTTAGGAACGGTATGGATAATGAAGGACTATCGCCTCGAGAGGTATTGGCGAGCGAGAGTGTCGAAGAGGATGCGGGTCAGGCCGTACTGCCATTGTCCAGAGTTCGAACCATCATCGGAACGGTCCCCGACGCTCTGCCACTTTCCCCGGAAGCGTTGTTCTGCATAGCCAAGGGTGCTGAGCTGTTTATAGAGAATCTAGTGAAGAACGTGGCGAGACAATATGGCGAACATATCGATTACGATGAGGTGGCCGAATATGTGCTCGAGAACGACGAACTCGAATATATGCATGATTTCTTTCCCAGACGCCAAACTTATGAGATGGCTCTCAGTCAATCGAGAGCCAAAGAAGAAGAGTAGCTAGCTCTCTGTTTAGCTTCTTCCCTAGTACTTTTCTCGCCTTTTTTGTTAATACCATGTTGATCTTTGTCTTAAATCCTTCGAGTGTTTTCCCAAGTTTCTAAGACTTAAGAAGTCCTTAGTAACGCTGTTATGTTTCTTTGTTAGAAAGCCACTATCTAGTCTTTTGTTGAATAAATCTGTACGCACATCTCGTAGTTGAGAAGATCCGTTGTCGCTAGCAATCATATCTTTGAGAATGATTGATCGAAAGTCGTTTTATCGTCAATTGACAGTCTTTGATCCTGTAAAAGTTTATTGTGTACTTGTCCATTATGAGCCGACAAATGAAATACCGATCTCGTTCGCTGGACAGGAAGTTTTCGTGGGAGTATTAGTAATCATTCGAAAGCTTAGAGTTGTGGCTAGAACCATAGGTAGCCGATCTTTATTCAGGCCGTCCTATAACGCTGTAAAATCCCACGCAAAACTATGTCTCAGAGGCACATATTTCTCGAGAGTCAGAGCTCTTTCTTTGGACCATTAGTAATCATTCGATAGCGTGATGGTTGCTGATTGCAATGGTAGGCTTATATCCTGAGAAACCGGTTCTTTGCAACGCATCAGATAAAGTAAGTTGAATTTTCATGGGCGATCGAGAGGGTCTTTTGCCCAATTCACGTGCCGCTGGCTGAGTCGGCCACGTGACACTGAAGCGATGTCATGAGAGCGGTCCAGATCGGTAGATTTCGCCTCAGTTCACGTGGCCTCATCAGACAGTGGCACGTGAATTGGGCAAAGACCTTGGTCGCACATGCAAATTCAACTTATTTTATCTGTTGCGTTGAAGGAACCGGGTCCTCTGGATATAAGCACAGCGTTAATCACCAACGATTACGCTATTGAATGATTACTAATACTCCAAAGAAAAAACTTTTTCAGGCGAGAAATATGCGCGTGTGGAACGCAAGGAATTTCTTTCTGTAACAGCGTCAAGAAAGGTTTTTTCGAAAAGCGGTCACGTAGGACTATAGGCACAACTCTAGGCTTTCCTATGATCACTAACACTTCTATGAAAAATTCCTGTCCAGCGAATGAGATCGGTTTTTTGTTTGTCGCCTCAAAATGCCCAAATGCCGTTTATTATCAAATCGTACGAAATGCTAGGAAAGTGGCAAGTACTAGTGTTTGGACGGTGGTTCTATTGAGTTATCTCTAAACAGCAGCCTCGATTTCATGGACTCATAAGTTTCATGATGATATATATACGAAAGAAACTTCATACTGTCCGTTTTCTGTTCCTGGTTGAATGAGCCATTTGAACGAGGTTGATGAAGAGACATCTCTTTGGTTACGTCTCAACGCGTTTCGTCTTATGCAGAGCTCTTGATTCGAGACGATTGTACCCAGGCGTTCCTCCTTCGTTGTAGTTCGAGGGCACAAGGACGATTGTTGATCGGTGCAGATTTTCCGTTGATAGTAGCCTGTTATTTAAGGGACAATTCATCCAGCTGTAGTCGGTGTCATTATCAGCTAGCACAAGGCGTGATAATATCTTGAAAATCGACTCTCCTTGACATCGACATCACTCCAACCGGTCACGTTTTGTTTGTTGACTAAATCACTGACAAGAGACTTATCGAAATGGATTTATTGGGCTAACGTTTTGATGTTTTCGCTCTCTTCAGAAGGCCGACAGTCGTTCGAGTTGATTCCCCACTACTGTAGTGGAAAAAGATTAGGCTCAATGGGCAATGAAGACGAAGACCATTGCAAAAACGAACGACTGTGGGCAGTTGACTAGATTCATCGGTTATGAAGAAGACAAAGGAAGTAGGAATCTTGGCCAAATATTTTGGAATCGACAAATTTTTGAGCTGATCCCATTCGCTGCACAGGAACTTCTCATAGGAGTGTTAGTAATCATTCGAAAGCTTGAGTGCCTGGCTACAACTCCATGCCACCGGTTTTTTAAGAAACTCTCTTGTAACGGTGTAGTACTCAAAATACAATTATGTTCCTCACTCGCATTTCACTTTCATTTTACCACGCGTAAAAATCGCTAGAAGCACGAAAAGTGAGTTAACGTGTAGAAAATTTTTGAAAGTCTCAGAATTCTGCGATTCTATCTCGAGTTTCCGTCGATGCGGTGAAAAAATTCTCAATAGAATAACAATATTGCCGCCGTTTCAATGCATAGTGTGGTCGATGACTATCAAACTGCGTGGTAGATCAGGTGATTACCTTACAAGCAGGTTGTTGCTGTGACTTTTCTTCATATTTTACTCAGCTATGAACCTTTTCGGCGACTTGTTTACCGTCAACTTAGGGGGGGGGGGGGACCGACCGCGTTTGAAATATTGTTGTTCACTTGATGATTCTTTCAGCGCTTCGACGGAAACTCGGATAAAAACGTATGATTCTGATACTACGGGAAACTCTCTATACGATGATATGCTCTTCGTGCTTCCAGCGCTTTGTACGCATGGTATAAATGAAGGCAAAATTCGAGTAAGAAACATATTCGTATTTTGAGTAATACAGCGTTATGAAAGGGTGTTACGAAAAAGAGGCGACGTGGAGTTGTAGCCAGAGCGTTCGAATGGTCACTAACAATGAAAAGTTCCTGTTCATCGGATGAGGCCAGCATAAAATTTTGTTGCCGTCCGACATATAAGTGTCACCTACCGTTTCAACTTCTTGCCCAGGAGCTCAAAAAGAGATCTGATTGACTGGGGTGACGCGGGGCTCAGGGAAAAGCGCTTTTCGCAATATTATCACGTTTTGTTCTGGCAGATCATGTTAGCGACTGCAGCTGA
Organism: Parelaphostrongylus tenuis; assembly: GCA_019055375.1. Lineage (NCBI taxonomy): Eukaryota > Metazoa > Nematoda > Chromadorea > Rhabditida > Metastrongylidae > Parelaphostrongylus > Parelaphostrongylus tenuis. Next base: position 98,013 of record JAHQIW010007152.1, read on the forward strand.
ACGGATCGTCCGGCGAAAGCAAACTGTTATCAGCGGACGTTATCATTATCACCGGCGATCGCCTTATATATATTCAGGCTCTCTGTGGAGTAATTCTCAATTGATTTTCCACTTCGTTCTCAACGGTCGTGGCGGAATCGAAATCAAAGTGCTCGTTTGTTCATCAACAGCGGATTCGGAGGTTTGGTGATAAATGTCGTTGTATTTCCTGTGTAAAATCAAGGAATGTTATTTTTAGTACAAATCTGAAAGGTTACATTTCCGGGATTCCTTGGTGTTTATGAATATCGTGGGTCAAAGAATGAGCAGCATCTGCTTCGTAGCGAAAAATGTACATATGCCGTTTTCTTTTTCTTTCTATTCTTTCTCTAATGTTCACTCTGTTCTCTACTGGGACCAGGAGCATTGATCCACCAGAATTTTTCCTCTAATACATCAACTTTTCATAGCAGAATGGCCTGAGACAATTAATTTCAGTGTAGCCGTTTTGGTGGAGTTAGATATATTAGTCGTATTTATCCGATTCTCGATCGTCTATTGCCATAATCATTTCAAGTGCAAGATCCTTTCAGACCTCATTTTCTGACAGTATCGTCATAGTATGGCCTTAGACTGCTGAATCACAAGAAATGGTAAGTTTCTACCTTTTGGCCAATCGGAATTTGGGTAAATTTAGAATACATTTTGTAAATTCTCTAGTGATTTGATTCACTAAAACTACCGATATTGACTCGTCTCTCGCTCTACGCCGAGCTTTACGTCTTTTAAGTGGTTCAGAGCCAAAATATATCACTAGCACAGATCTCCAGCAATGCGGATTTTGTCATTCCACTTTGACGGAACATCGAGTTCTTCGCTTTTTCCAAAAAGTCGAGTGATATGCAAAATATTTTACCTTAGCGGAGAGGTGAACCCGCATTTCACCCTTACCAGGTACTCGCGCTACCGCTGCTCCACGGAGGCCACCCCTTCGCTAACACTCTTTTCTTTCCACTTATAAAAGTTTGCTATCGGTTATTTGAGAAATATCAATATTTTGAAGCCGAACATTTATTAGCTTTCTCTGTTTCATAGAATGATTTCGAAGTGTGCAGTGTATCGGTGTCGAGAGCAAGAGGTCGTCTACCAACAGAATCCAGCTGTGGACCAGGTGGCAGTGTGCATCGCTTGGGCAATGTGAGTTATTCTTTGAGTTACCTATCTAAACTCAGCGAGTGAGCTTTGTTCATTTGATATGAGTAGTAAGTCTAATAGATGCATTATTAACAATGCTTATTCGAAAGTGTTGACATATATAAGTGCACATATAAATATACACACATATACATATGTGTACATATACATATGCGTATGCATGTGTATATGTACATGTTCAAATACATTATATATATATATATATATATATATGTGCATAAATATAAGCACATATGTGTATAAGTACGCATGCATACAAACTGTCTTAATTCGCAAGCCAAACGGACTGCATTAGAAAGTGGTACTTTTTCGTTTTGTAGCACACATTTTCAAGCCTATCCCTTACGCTCGACGAGAAGTTTTCATAAAGAGATTAGTAAAAGATTAAAGAGAAAGATTGGTATTCATTCGAAAGCTTGAGCCTCAAGTTATCCTTGTACGTGGTCGCTTTTTTGAAAAGATCCCCTTATAACGATGTGAAATTCACAACAAGGTTATGTTTCACATGCTCATTTTACTCGCCGCTTACGGCTTGGACACTTTATGGAAACTTCTTGTCAAGCGTAGCAGATAGGCTTGAAAATCAGTGCTACCAAGCGGAAGTGAACCTTGGCAGTTAATTACTCCGAAGAAAAACCACATTGTATGGTCTTTTTACCTAATGACGAGTGTAACTAACATCACGCCGATTCCCTGTAATAACAGGGAACGAGTAGCCGAATGACGTATGCTACTGATGAGGCCTGTGAAAAAGCCATAATGTACGCCTAGCACTCGTAGTGCTATGCGGGACCTCTGAAAAGCTTAAGAATATTATATTAGACTATTTTGATTTTCTAAGAAGGTCTCAAAAAAGTCGATTGAAAGTTGAAAATATCTACTCGATTTGGTATCTCTTACGACCTGCCATGAATGTTCGCTGCTTGAACCCCCAGCATTTTCTTGATGTATTCTGTTCTATTCCGCACATCTTCCTCCACAAGGGTTGTCGAGCATCTCCCATGCAGCTTCGCTTGTTTTAAACTGGCATCTTCTCCATGAATATCGTAGATTCTGATCGAGGCGATTTTTCTTGCAGTTTTGGGAACAGGCAAGCTGTGTCCCCTAAGGCATCTCAGTTGATTGAGTGCAAAACAATAGTAAGGGAGGGAACGAACCAGTGCACCGTTATCATTTCGCCATTCTGACACACTTTATCATTAGCCACTGCACTGCACGCCCTTAACTCACAGTGTGTTCCTTCAATTTTCAATGCTGAACTAAGTAGAAAAAAGTTTCAGGTTCACGCTGTCGATGTTGTTCTTGAACTGACCATCGATGAGGGCGATCAATATGGTAAAACAAGGCTCAAATTAGAACAGGTTCCTCGGTACGATTTTTCACAGACTTTGTTATAACGTATATTGATCGAAATAAGCTGATGAAAATTTCCTTTCTGCTGACGATTTTGAAGTCGATGTGCACCAAGATAAATTAATACTTGGATACTTTTACGGCCTGTCTTCACAGGTGGTGCGAGCTCCGGCGTGATTTCCATTCGTTTCTCTCTCACGCAGCTGTCGTCCATGGTGGTGTTCGGTTCCGAATATGGTGACGTGCGCAAGGCCCATTCCATGATACCAAACTCGTTGACATCTGCAGATGCAGATGACGTTATCCACTTACACGTCCGCGCATCGTTTGGGTGGTCTTTCAAGAACAATCTTGCATTCTCTCAAAGTCCACTTCAGTGTTCTTTCCGCTCATCTGTCATGTCATTTGTCCCCACATAACCACAAAATTTCTCTGGTTCTTTGTGGCTGTGAAGTGATAAATGAAAAACAGATCTCATTCGCTGGGGAGGAACTTTTCACATGAGTTTAAGTAATCATTCGAATGTTGAGACTCCAAGCTTTTACCCACGTCGGCTGCTTCCAAGAAAGCCTTTTTCTACGTTGCTATAGAAAGAGACTTTTTGCGTTGCAGGTGCGCAAATTTCTCGCCGGACAGAGCTATTTTTTTTTTTTGGATTAAGGGTATTCGTTCGGTAGTGTAAGGCTTTTTCGAAAACACGCAACATGGGGCTGTAACCTGAAGTCTCAGCTTTTAAACGGTTACTAATGCACCTATGGAAAATTTCTCTCCAGCGATTAAGATCTCTTTTTCATTTGTTCACCATAACCGAATAGTACCGTTTTTCTTATTCTATGAGCGCCCCATCAGTGTTTCGTCATGGATGTCTACATTTTTGCACCGTGAAGATGAGATAATTTTTGAATATTGGAGCTGCCCAAATCGGCTAGATGTTGTGAGTGCCGGTGATTCTTTAGAAAACTACGCTAAAGCGCCTTGTGGGTGGTTTGCAGATTTCTTGACGTGGCTGCAGCACCAACCCACAAAGCGCCGGGAAGAATGTTGAATCGGAAAGGTGAGCGCGGACTTTCGAGTCCGCTATATGGTTGGTGATTTCTTTGAAAGACGCAAATGCTGCTCATGATGCAATATTTACGAAATTCGATGTGTCAAGAAGTTTCAAGAGGTGCGTATAGTCAGCGTTTGAGGAGACTGTTCTGGTGTTATAGGTGCAAAGCCAGAAGCAGTTTCTATAGCGTTTTGTAGACGTGTGTTTTGTCATTCTCCAGTGACGTCCCGTTGAACCCAAGATCTGATCGCCTCTCATCGCTTGATGCCCTACACGAGGACATGCAGTGTGCGCAGTACTAAGGCGGGAGTTTCCTTGATTAAGCTGTTCTTTTAGACTTCCATGGTCAGCCTAGCTGGACCTTCCTCAGGTGACTAACACAGTTCAGGCAGTCGCAGGCCCCGGTAGATTAGAAGAAATTGCCACCGTGCCACTAGTACCTTCAAGGACTGCAGTGATTTTTGCTACGGTTTTCGTATACTGGGTTTTACGGGTGGAAACGTCGGACTTCCTCCCAGCTTGGTGAAAGCCCCGCTGAGGAACAAAGCCTGTGGCTGTATTTCTCAGTCCGATACCCTGGAACGCCTGTCAGCCGCGATGATGCGGTAAGCCATTTGGAAGAGCGCAACTGAATAAGATGAAAGCCTTTATGATTCATCAATCCTTTCCAAGAGGATTTGAATTTTCTTATTCCACTGTTGAAAAATTTGAAATTTTCGGTGATCAGAATTGTATCGTTCTCTTTTTTCTTGTCAGAAGTCGTATTTGGAACTCAACGAAGCCGTTAGAGAAAAAGAATTTTGTCAAAGGGTACCTACGGCATTTCGAAATGTTTTCTTGATTTTTGCACTTTAAACTTATGCTAGAAGTCTAAGATTTAAACTGTGTTTCAAATTCGTTGGATTTTTTTAGTTCTTATCGATTTTCGGAGTAGAAAAATCGTTTCCCAGGGCTTATATTCACCGTTATATTCACACTTCATGCATGTGGCAAAGTGATTAATGTTGCCCTACAACACACGTCCGGATCGGGTGTGTTGATGCTCGATGGTTCAATCCCTCGCCCAGAGCTCACCGAACCACATTTATATGCGAGGATAGGCTGCAATCAATTGATACATCGGTTGACTAGCGCATGTCATTGAAAAGGACAAATATTCATTCAGATCAAAAGCGGGAACGTTAACCTTTTGTCACTTTCATTCTCAGAGATAGAGCAAGAAGCCTACCACAAGTGAAGCTTTGTACTCCTAAAGCATATAAAACTATTGAAAAACCAGAGGAAAAAAAAAAGAAACGCGTTTGGATTCGATTTTCAGTCTTGCGTTTTTGTGCTCACTTCGTGAATCTTTTTCGCATTTAGATGGTAAACTATTCAAGGATACCGTTCGTTTCGAGTGTTTTATTATCACATTCAAACTTCAATATATCTGTTCATTTTTTCTGAGTCAAACATGTACGCCTGTTGTGGGCAACTTACGAAGTCCAGTACACGTGTTTTGGACTTAGAAGCCTCATCAGTTGAACTGTATTCTTCGTTGTAGCCAATCCTTTTGGTTGAAACCCAGCCTCCTTACATAGATTAGGCGGCGACGTGCCATTTACACGTGCCGTCAACTGTAAGAAATCACTATCCGGCAGTGTTGTACATTGTGAAATATCATACCGTTCGTTTTGAGCGTTCTCTTAAGACCGCGCTCAAATTTCAGTATATCTGATAATAATTTTCCAGGAGCAATCGAGTGTACAACACTGCCGATTTAGTGTTTTCTTTCACTTAACGACACGTGTAAATGATACGTCGTCGTCTACTCTATGTAAATGTGTTGGGTTACCCCCAAGGGGGTTGGCTAAGACGAAAGGTACTGCTCAACTGACGAGACTGCCAAGGCCGAAACACCTGTACTGGACTGTGCAAGTTGCCCGTAACAGAATACATGAATGGCGCAAAAAATACCAATTATATTCATGGATAATTCCCTAAGTTTTGGTAAGTTTACTATTGTGGAGGGCAGTACCACTTAAACTGAGATTTATTTCTCTGACACAAAATATTCACTTAACAGAAAGCTGAGTATAAATGTGTAAGTGCCATTAACTGTCAAGTAATTGGGCACTGTACGGGCAAGCACTATCGACACTGAATATCGCGATTTTTCATAGATGGTGATTTCCTAAATTTGAATGTCAATATAGGAACAAAAACAAATCTTTGCATCAAAGTATGCAAAAAATGCCTCTATCGGCAGTGAATGACATGATTTTCTTTAGATAGTCATTGTTTACAGTCCACCAGCTAAATTATACATTACACCAAGTGTCTAATAATGATAATAAAACTGAGTCTCCTCTAGGTTCTTGATCAACGCCTTCAATTTTATTAACAGTCATGGAATGAATGCCGAAGGAATCTTTCGTCGAGAGGGCAACACCTGTCGATTGAACCAAAACAATTGGGTAGAGCTGCTTTCAAAAAGGCTTCTTCTTGTCTAGTCAGTCTGGCTCTATGTTTTTGTGTTAAGGCCGTTTATCTGGGAGCAGCTCCGATCCCTTCAAACTTCACGGTTCACGACGTTTGCTCGATGGTAAAACGCTTTTTCCGTGATTTGAAGGAGCCTCTTTTACCATATCCAGTTATTGGAAAGAGGCTATTTGATTTGGCAAAGAAGAGCGAGACAATGCCGGTAATTTACTTCCTTTTTTTGCCTGATTTTTGCTTGAAGTTGCTCATATTTGAGGTAAATTTAGATAAAGCGAAAGGAATTCTGCATGATTTTCGAGCCTGGATTGAAAGCGGCTATGAGAGATTTTGATAATTTCTTACCACCGGCTCACATAGGCACACTCGGTTATCTGATGCGACAGCTGCACCGTGTCGGTTCTAACCCTGGCTTTGTTTTGACCATGTAGAGAGGCATTTAACCATAGTGTGTTTCGTTGCGGATTGAATTGTTTCAGATATCTCGCCATTCTGACAAACATCAGATGACCGCAATTAATTTGGCCACCGTGCTTGCCCCAACATTATTAAGAGACGATGGTGCAAAGGAAAAAGTGATAAAACGTAAGGAAAGACGTGGATCACAGGTGCGTCATGCTTTCCCTAAGATCTGCACTATTGTGGTAACCACGGTGAAAGTGAATTTCTTCCAATTTTTTGTGGAAAAATTCCACTTAATCTGTCTCAAGTTCTTATCCGTTATAAGGCGACAAAAGAAGAACCTATCTCATTCGCTGGAGATATACTCTTTATAGAAATGTTAGTAATCATTCGAAAACTCAAATCTCTGGCTAGAGCCGAACGTGACCAATTCTAAATAAGCCCGTTTAGTAACGCTGCAAAATTCAAAATAAAATCATGTTTCACATTGGCGGCTAAATTCAGCTGTAGCTTCGCAGGAAGCACGAAAAGAACATGAACATGTAGAGAATTTCTTGCAGTATCAGAGTCATACGTTTGAAATGGAGTTTCTATTAGAGCAGTGGAAAAATTTCTAATTGAAAAACATACATCGCACTTTTCTGAAGCGTTAATCGATCAGTCGTGACCTGCTGCTTCATCGAATTTGCAGCCACCGCACCCCCCGACCGTCAATTATTCTGTAAGCAAGCAAGCGAAATATGTGGAACTCGTTCTCATATCCCCTGCTACATTGTAGAGAAACGCTCTTTCCAGAAAATTAGCACAGCGTTGGAATCCTTGAATCCTACACTATCAAATGATTACTATAATCGGAGGAAAGAGCTCTGCCTTGCGAGAAAATTGCGTGTGTAAAACACATAGGCTTTCCTCCTTTCACTTCTTAAAAAAAAGGTTCTTTCAAAAACCGGCTGGGGCTGTAGCCAGAGTTTTCAGCTTTCTAATGCTAATTGACACTCCTGTGAAAAATTTCTTATCAGCGAGTGAGATCGGTTTTCGATTTGTACCTTACAAAGGACATGTATCCTATCTCATTCATATGACTATTACTGAAGTGTGATTAATCAGACGATTAGTTTTCTCCCACCAGCAGTATGTTTTTGTTGTTCCGATTTATTACTCTCTGCAGAAGAATCCGTTGTACTCTGCAGTTCTTCCCTTATCAATAGGCATGTATACGATTAATAGCATTAGCTCATTTCCATTAGCCGGCTTCTGGAATTCGGCTTACTGATCAAACACGCGTTACACTCTCCAAGATTGGTTATCTACCAATCTCGGTTTAGGAAGAACTTGTCTGGGGTTTTCTTGATGACCAGAGGCTAGGTTGTCGAAAGTAATTTTATTGGATACTTTCCAGTACAGTTTGATATTCAGAAAAGTTTCGGCGGTATCTGCTTTTCAAAACGTTTTGTTATTCCTACGTATGTGACATTAACTCTCAGAATGTGACAGTCATACCTCATGCAAGACTGTGTGCGACTTATATCCACTGAGTAACTGGAAGCTCTGCAAATGATGAGATGGCTCCCAAAAATTGAGAAGCAGCCGAAAAACCAGCCATTATTCTGTGACACTCAGTGGTATTCAATAATTCAACTATCAATAACTTCACAACTACTGATTAAGAAGAAACATCGAGTCTATGAAGTCTGCATCGGTGAATATGTGAGTATACCCAGTGATGTAGAGTGATGTGCCTAACTTTTGCGTCAAGCGGAACTCGAATCCCCCATCTCACTCTACTCGGCAGCGTGTGCTCCAACCCGTTGCACTACTGACGCCCGCTTTGCTATCACTCTTTTTGCACTACAACGCATCTGCCTGTCAGCAACCAACCGTCAACAGTCGACCTAGGTAGTTGGTGATGACAATGAACCCGGTCACGCTGACAGATATTGGGTATTGGATGATCGAATCGAGTTTTTTTTTCTGTATAACCGCTTTCAGCGGTGGTATGATTTTCTGGATATACCCAGTGATGTGCAAAACTTAAAAGCCTACTAAGGGCTGTCATCGATTTTCTGAAAGAGCCTGCTAAGGGCGCTATTGCAGCGGAAGGAGAAATACGTTTATACTTGACTTTTTTAAACTCCCGCTTAGATTTAAAGCATCCTGACAACATATTTTAAGTTTTTCATGAGGTCTGTTGTGGCACTTATACAGTGCAATACACGTGTTTTGGCCTTGCAAACTCTTCAGTTGCACAGTGACCCTCATCTAAGCCAATCCTTCTTGGGGCACCCATATTCAATCACATATTAGTCGACTTCTCTATGTAAGGGAGCTCTCAGCCATGAGGGATTGGCTTGAACAAGGGTTGCTAGGCTGAAACACACGTACTGAAATGTATAAGTGACATATCAAACCTCATAGAAGGCTCAACATATTATGTCAAAATGCAGAAATACGTTTCACCTTCGGTTTGCTTGTTCGCTCGACTGGGTTTTGTGAATGCGTTTTCACTAGAGTTTTAGTAACCATTCGGCAGCTCGATTTTGTTAATTATAAAACTTGATTTACTTTCCACAGTGGTCTTTAAATAGATCTGTAAAAGCGAAGAGAAAATGGAATTTTACCCTTGGAGTATATTTTGCACATAAGTGATATTATCTATGGACTGAAAGCATATGAACATGTAAAGATAACTGTGGATGATCAGAACAATGCGAATAACCAAGAGATTTTTCCAAGACGGAGAATGAACTCTATTTAATTATCACATTGCGCGATTAATTGCTGTTTCGAAAGGCTAAACATGTATACTTTTGTACTTGTACAACTGTTATTATGTTCCTTCTATCTTTCAGGATGACCTCTTGAATTCAGTCCGAGAGGATACAGGTCCGAAAATCGCGGCAGTACTATTAATGATTGAGCATGCTAACTGGATTGGGCTGAACCCCCATTGCTATGTCACCAGCATTCACCATCACAGAAGCAGCTCTGCTGCTCCTTCTCCACGGTCTGGTCATTCTTTTCATGTTTAACCCTTTTTAATTCACAATTTCCAAACTCTTTCGGGGGGCGAACCACTCACACCGTTACTGTTCATCGCAGTGAAATTGGTATTGATGTATTAATCAATGATCATTTTCAGCTCAGCAAACTAATTTCTTGATATTGTCGTTCTATCTTCAGTCTAATGATTTGGAAAAATCCAACAAAAGCGCCCGAAAAGTTTCAAACTAATGGCTTTAGAAAACAAATGGTACTTCTACGTTCGAATGAAAAGCGATCCCTTTCGCTGGATTATCGTAGGAATGTTAGTAATCATTCGAAGCTTAAATCTCAGGCTACAGCTCCACGTAATCGGTTTTTCAAAACACCCTTTTGTAACGCTATGAAATTCAAAATGATTATGTTTCACACCCTCCGCATGCCTTCATTTTTCTCAAGCGTATAATGCTCTGCAAGCACAAAAATCATGTGAATGTGTAGAGAAAGTTCCGTAGTATCTATATCAATAAAATTTTACATGGAGTTTCTTCCGAAGTGGAGAAAATTCCCAATTCATAACTAGTTTCACCGCACACATATAATCCGTGCCGGTTGACCGCCTCCTGTCGTGAGTTGGCCGGCAAACAAGGTCGCCAAATATGTGAAGCTCGATCTTACTTTCCTTGCTACACTGCGCGAAACAGTCTTTCACAAAAAATAAGCGCAGTGTTGGAATCATTGGAACCTACGCTGTCGAATGATTAATAATTGTCTAAGGAAAAGTTCTGTCCGGCGAGCTGTGAAGCACAAATCTTTTCTTTCTTCTACAGCACTAGCAAAAGAGCTCTTACAAATGCAAATTCATTTTTGAGTTCTTCGAGACTTATGTTATTCAAGAAGTACTAGCATTCCAAAGAAGGAGTTTTGTCCAGCGAAATATGAGCGAGTTAAAAAAGAACGAGTGGTCGCGTGATACATAATGTTATTGTGGATTTTAAAGCGTTATTACAAGGTTTATTGAAAAACCACATGCGAGGAGCTGTAGCCGGAGATTTAAGCTTTCGAATGATCAGTGACACTCTTATGAAAAATTTTTGTCCAGCGAAAGGATCGGTTTCCATTTGTCGCTGTCTGACATATGAGTACTAAACTAATTTGAAGGGCCGTGTATGTTTGGAACAGCGCCAAAAAATCAACAAAATCAAAACAAAAACAATCGCCATATCAGAATTTCAAACAACTTCTTACACTTTATTTGAGGCCTTTTCTCGTGGACGTGAGCAGTCTAAAAGGAAAACCTTCTTTGGATCGAACGAATTCTGTGAATGTGAATCAGCCTAGAAGAACTAAGGTCTCTGATGTGTATACTGTGATTTTGATTTGTGCCACAAGAATAATCTCACGTATACCCTTCAGTGCACAAGTCAGCGACGCTCTTCGTCAGCTTTTCGAGGAATAATCAACGGAATCGGTGATCGGTTCCGTAGGAGAAGCCGAAGTAGAGACCGTGAACAAGGACATTTGCTGAAACCAGTGGTACAGATACAGTTTTTTGTTGAAAATCTTTTGATTTAATTCCATGAGTTTGATTTTGATCGCTTACTTTTACATTTCCTATCAGGCGGATCGCCGTGCGAGTTCTCCAGCGGTTTTCCCTCCAAATGAACCTCTTAGCAGTAGACTTTATAGCAGATCATGTCGTGGAGCGTCTCCTCCTCGCTATATGCTCGAATTTCATGATTATCCAGCATATTTTGCCGCATCAGAGCATTTTCAGGTGCGTTTCAGACAGTACGAACATTCTTATCTAGAAGGTTTTCGGTTGTGTCTTAAGATTATTTGACCAGAGCAGTATGTGACTGTTCATTTTTATGACTCCAATAAAGCGTTTATTTCTTGCTGGTAAATTTCGTAGTAAATCAATCCATAGATCGAATCTCACTATACCTCAGCGTAGAGAGTGGAGTTTATTTCATGAATTGTCTTTTCCACATGAAACCTGCGCGGGCTTAGTACCGCTTCTCCAAAACGGTGTTTAACTAGAGGCCACCGGTGCATTGTCGCACACTGCTTTTTCAAACACTTCATCGTTCACTGGCCATTCGTAAAACATCATCGAAATACGAGAACCACGCGTAGATAATTAGTATTCCGAGAGCAAAAACATTTCCAGTTCTTTAACTATGATACTTTTTTCTCAGTCTTTGGCAGCATACTGGCGACCATTCCCACTTAAGCAGTTTTGCATCTGTGAGGAAGGCGAATTCGCCAAAAGGCCGTATATTAAGAAACCTCCATGAGATACTTTCCTTTCGAATTTTCACTTTTTACATGAATTATTTTTCATACCTTTATCAGTGTGTGAATAGAGTTTGCTTATATTTTCAGGGCCGTGACTGCCATGATGTTTTACGTCCTTCGAGCACCCACGTCTCTCGTAGCCGCGAAAGTCGTTGTTCATCCATTGTGAAACAAATAAGACCGAACAGCGAGGTAATGTTCCTTTTCTCTGGAATTACCTGAAGATGTCTTTTGTTTGGATCTATCCGGGGCTCAAAATATTTCTGAAGTACTTTATGTCACAAGTTCTGTATGGAGTTATCCCTAATTAAGCACTCTTTTATTTGCATATTTGAACTGTATTCATGCGTTTGTTTAGTATTCTCGCGACAACGGATCTCTATAGGTTTTATATAGGAGGCTCCAAAATAGGCCCGTTGTGACCTCTATAAGTTTGGGATCCTTTACATCGGAATATTTTTACACTTGAACAGTTTTTATTATACCCTTATGTTACCAACCGTTGCCTCATTCCACGCTGATGCTGTAATGGGCGTTAACCATGGAATTTTGTTCTTGATGGTTTCTCTGTCAACGCATTCGGTTCCGCATGTACCTTTACTGATACACGGTTGTTCAAATTCTTTTTTTGAACCGAGATTTTTCCCTCAGTTTCTTAGTCCTCATTCAGTAGCTCAGACCTTGGCGGTTTGAAGGCTACGTTTGGTCCTGAAAACGCCTCCTTAGTGCGCTGTAGCAGCGAAAATAAAATGCCGTTTCACCTTCGGTTTTTGGACGACTCTGCAAAAGAGTTTTTGTACTTATTTGGTAGCTTGAGAAACGTTGATTTTGAAAGTGGGCCTAGTTTGAAAAGGTCTCCATCTAGCGAGGAAACTATAACGTTTTTATTCGATGATATGTGCACCAGCACATGGCTTGTAGAGGAAATCAAAGTCTGGAAGAAATCTAAAGTTTCTTTATTTTGAAACGAAAGAAATGTTCCTAAATAATCAACGAAATCGCGTCTTTCCGAGGCGGCAGTCAAATCGTGCGCACATCGTCATTCGGCAGAGCGTAGTTCCCGTTAATTTTCAGAGATTCCTTCTTTGTTTCGAAGAAATTTCTGATTCTTTTTATGTCACGGTTGTAGAGGAGTGCGATGCGAAATGAGTATAAAAATGCATTGAAGTCAATGCATGCCATCCGCTCTTGTATCAAGCTCTTTTACATGTTGCATAAATAATACTACTGCAATGTCAACTGTGTAATTCTTTGATCGAACAGAAGGTGCAACCGACGGTGACGCATTCTGAGTTTGCTGGACGATTCCCTCGCCAGACAAACTTAACTGTTTCACGACGGAATTCTGCTGTGGATCGCCGCGAATCTCCGTTGAGAAGTAATAAGGTTGTGTTTTCATTCTTCAACGTTTTCAATATTTATATGTTTCCGTAGGTTACCTATTGCATGGATTGTTGCACATCTACGAGATTTGTTTCATGAAGCCAACGTCCACGAAAATGTTCGAATTTACGGACAAGTATAGCTGGTTCTTGTGGTTATTGTTCTCCTCACTGATGTTGTTCAATGCTTGTTGAGTAATTCTTTCTAGCATACCTTGTGCTCGGCTTCTTGACGTTCTTACCCCACTTGGCTCTCATCTTCTATCAGTTGAAACGAGTTCTTTCGGACAATTCTAGCACCAACTTGTCAACGCAGTGAATGAGATACCTAGTGATTTTGAAATACCTTGTCGAGCCTACGATCACGTGTAGACCATAAGGGTCCTCTGACCAACATTTTACAGCGCTTTACGACGTTTGTAAGCACTTTAAAAACAGCTAGATAGAGCTTCTGGCAATGAGCACTTTCAGAGAGATGCGCCATGCATTTGACTTCATCAGGTATCGATAGAGGTGACTGAGTGTATACAATGACTCTTAGGAGCTTACCGATAGTATACAATGACTCTCAGGAGCTTACCGACATATTAGGTCAGTGCTGCTATCGTCCCAGACAAATCAGTGCTAGTTCAGCGGCCTAGGGAAGATGGAGAGCATAGTGAGTTTTGAGCGCGGAATTGGAATCAACTGCATTTGTGTCGCAAGGCTCTTTCTATCACTGCGTCACATACAACTTTATTGAGTATAAATAAACTAGTGAGTACATATAAATACATGTAGGTATATGGATGTGGATGTTAGCATTATCTTTTTTGTTCATTACCCGTTACGTTACAGATCTTCTTCATATGAATTTGGAAAACCCACCACCCCTTTCAATTAGTTTTCCTCGCATTCGTCATCGACAGTGATCTTCGAATTGACTTCAAAGTTCGGCTATTGTATGAGTTTATTTGGTCTTCTGTATAAAAATACTTGCTCTCTCTTCAAGCGTCGCTGCATGTGGGTCGAGTCGATTCGCCCTTAGTGAAAGGTGGTGATGGGATACTCGTGCTGGAACATTCACAGGTCTTATCAAAAAGAGCTTTTCGGATGACTGCGGTAACGATTCTCCTTTTCCAGAGAGATAAAAGTCTTGATCGGATCGGGGCGCTTGGTCAGAGTCATGAGCAGTGTTTGTATTCATACCATTCTCATGGTCTATTTTACTTTTTTTTTCTTATAAAGGTTCTCAAGGACAACCCTGTGTCGATGCTTGGTGAAGAATACTTCAATCCTCAATATCGTGAGCAGCATGAGAGGACACGACGACGTCACACTACCCCTGTGAAGACATCTACGGCATTGAGGTGTGCATTTCTTTCTCTATGGGGTGCGAATGTGCAAGTCATCAATTTAAGCAAAAAGGCTGGACGAAATCACTTGTGTATTTATGAAAAATCCATGGCCAGAATGAACGTGTTGGATGATATCTATTGTATTCAGTCGTAACAATCTTCTTGCGTTGCTCTTTGCTCTAAAAACTTTTGTTAAGGCGGAACCAGCCGAACAGTCGACATTCTGGACTGGTGAATCCTAAGCGACGGAATACTGTCATCAATGCGAACGACCAAGAAAAGGAGGTAAGGGGTGTTTGAAACGTCAATTTTTAGCGGACATAAATCTTCAAGTGACGGTGGATAAACTTACGAAATTGTTCTAATAGATTTGAGGTAAATATAACACATCCGCTTTTTAATTTGTTATATTATTTCACACAACCGATGTGTTGCAAAATTATTGTGTTGATTGAAGAACTGCGGCTACCAAAGAAGTGTCTCCGTTACCGTTAGCAGTCCATGTGACGGATTTGATGGAACACCTTTGGAGGATGAAGACACCTCGATAGCTGATAGATCAGCAGAACTTCTGTCTCAAGTGGGTGGTATTCTCAACACATAACACCTGAGGCGCATTTTATGAAAATATGATGCAAAACAATTTACTTTCAACTTTAGACAAGCATTTTTCAACTCATGTTAATATGTTGGAAAGAGATTTTCCGGTCTTTTTCGTTTTTATTCTTGTACAAGGCTACTTGACTCTAGGTGAACTCACCATTTCCAACACTGAATTCATTGAAACGGTAATTCTGTAATTCTCTCAACTATTCCGTCACCTCAGGCTTCGGTAATGCGGGGAATGTCTCAGCAGTACTTGAACCTAAGAGGTACTCGTGTAGCATCAACAATGGCTTTTGCTCGGAGGACAACTCCATCTTAAAACAAATGTTTATGTGTTATATATCAAGATAACCACCAGAAGGTACTTAAACCACATAATCACATGAACGATAATAAAAGCAAAAAATTAGGTGTAATCTGATAACACATTTTCAGCCTTTGATAAGATCTGTCATGACACCCATCCAGCCTTATCAAGTGCACTATGCCTTTCGGTACAGTCACTTCCGCGAGGAGATATCTCCTGCATAGGGGAGCCGACGCCGGAATATTTGCATGCGCCTCTAGAGTCATCCAATGGGCACTGTTGTTGTTTGTGACTGGTAAAACGTGATTGTCATACTTTCGCTTCGAGTGTTTTTGAGACCTCGCTCATTACAATATAATCTGATAACATTTTGAGCCTTTCATGAAGTCTCCTATGAGACTTTAATACTAAGGATCAAAACATGTAATCAGTTTATATCTATGTGAGTGAGGTCTCAAAAGTTGAAAAGTAAAGATTTAAAGGCATGAGAAATATTTAGCAAAAACGAAAAAGTGCGAGAAATTTCTGCCCAACCATTATAATATCAACTCTCCAAATGCTTTACTGATAGAGAAATTTCATGAGGCTATCAAAGCAACAACTTTTGCGATATGCTTTAATACCATGAGACGTTTGATACTTGTGAAAATCTGAATTTTAAGAAAGGACAGGAGTCGAGGTTGAGGAGAGTCAAGCTCCAGCAAAGAAAGGAAACTTCTTTACTACTCCAAAACTCACTTCTTGATGATTCAAGCACCTTACAGAAATCTCCAGTTAAAAGTTGGTGAATCACTTTGCAATCAGTGGCCGTTTCTTTTCACGAATACATTAGTTCTTACAATTTCTAGATAGTGGCAGAATGATGGTGTCCGTAGCGTCTTCTCCGATTATTTTCCCAAAAGCGGAAGACCAGGTAATAGTTTGCGTTATAGCTTAGACGTTCGACTATCTCGACTATACTTTGCGTTAGTTTCTCGGAGTGCTATTCAACATTTTACATCTGGGGCGCTCTGATTTGAAGACACACGTTTTGGAAACCCACTGGGCATTTTCTTATCCCTTTGATGACCACAGTTGATAGGCAGGCGGCGTCGCGCCGTCGCATGCGCGACAGTCTTAGGGGGCGGCAGCTGCGTCTGAGCGAAAATGTCGTGCCACCTGCGTCAGCGTTCCCACGAGCGCCTTCATTCTCACGATACGTGACATCACCGTGTTGCTGATTGAGACTGTGGGAAATGAGTACAAAGGCACTTGAGAATACGCCCTCGCTATGAAAACCGTTGCTGGGGAACAGCCAGAGGCTGTAAGTCAAATAACATGGCAAGATTATGCGAAAATTATAAAGCTAGGCTTGTTTTGTCAAAGATGATTCTGCAGATTGCAACACAATGAGATTTTTCGATCGATCTCAACTATGAACATTAGTAACTGCTTCACTTTTTGTCATTTCACGCGCTCTACTTACTCCTTTTAGTCCACCACGCTCTCGAGATGATTTTTTGTACCGTATCCAATTCTCATTTCTGCGATTAGCTTCAGTAAAGCTCTGTAGAAGCGTTTTTAATGAAATTCCATCATTGATGATGATAATGCATCCTCAGAACTTGGGTTCGTCTGCTCGCATCTATAATGATTTCTGAATCTTTCTTTTTACGAGGTGCGCAGCTCTTACGGGATGCGGCGCCGCTATTACAGTAGCTGAGTGAGATGCGACGTCGCGCGGTGTGGGACGAAACGTCCCACATGGTCCATAGAGGGTTATAAGCCTTTTTAGAAAACAGATTTTTTTCCCAAAGCCGTATAATAATCATTCGATATCTCGAACCTCAGTAATCTCGAACCTCAACACTGGATTTCGGTTTTAAAAACGCCTTCGGAGTCCGTTGAAGCAGCAAATTCAAAATCATACTGCTAACTCGATTGCTTTGTTCTCCGATTAACGTCTGTGGATGGCTTTTTGCCGACTTGGATGACTAATCCCAGACAAGTTTGGTAATCATTCCCAACCCTGGAATGACAACAGGCAGTCTGAAGCAGATGTAGAGCGGCACCAACTTCACCAACATGGTGCTACCCTCCTTGCTCAAAGAGCGATTTTATTTCTGGGTTTCTGTCCAAATCTATCATGCAAACATCAGGATAAATAATGAGGATTTCTTGGAGTTGGGAACGATGGTTGCGTTTACTTGAAGCGTATTGATCTAAGGTGTGTTGTAGTACACACGTTGTTATCAGTTCCATCCCGCCTCATGATACAGGCTCCGCAAATCTGTGAATCTGGCGTGGATGGTTGGTGCCAAACTTGCTTGGAATGGTGGTAACATTAAGTCGATGCATCAGTAAACTGCATGTCATCGTCTATTTTTTTTTTTTTTTGGACGCCATGTAACATCGTTTAGTGAAACCGAATGTGTCAGCGCATCTCTAAGGAATTGATCGACGCTGATAGCTTATTTTTCATCCTTTAGGATACGATGGTTTGCCCAATTGTATGCTAATGTTTATGAGACGTTTACACTGAAAGTTATGAGAATATACATTTCGTAACAAATGTTCTGTTAACTTAGATTTTGAACAGAATCAGAATCGAAAGGTAACCTCAGAAAGGTTCATTGAAAACTGTTCAAACGTCCTATGTGAAAGGGCAAGAGCTTTTTTGCAGTATAAACCGATGTGGCTTCTAAGTTCCCAACACTTTGCGAGACCATACAAGATAGTAGACCCACTCTCCCGGGTCTCTAACCTTCAGCGTGTTGCGTCTAACAATGGCTTCTATCCCTCAGCGTGCTGCGCCTAGGAATGGCTCCTAATGGCGTCGGCCATTATTAGACACAGCACACTTGGGGTTAGACGAAACACATTGAAGGCTGGAGACGCAGAGGCCTTGCGTCCACTTTCCCGTGAGGGTTAGTTATCGAAGAGATATCTGCAGTTATGAAAAGACCATCGTCAGGCCTTGTCTTTAAATTTGGTGACTACTATAATTCGGGCTTTTTCTATACTCCCCATTATTGTCAACCAGTGTATCCAGAAAATAGTTTCACCGCCTTTGTTTCTGTCCAATGGTAAAGCATGTTGTGTCATTATCACTTATATTAGAACAGACGTTCCAATCCTTGTCTGTGGTTCTTCACCTTCGCCATCATAGATCCGTTGAAAGCTTCTGAAGTTATTCTATACTGGATGTCTCATTCTTCAGGCACATGGTAACCACGGGTCAGCCGTCGTTGGTGAAACAATAGTAGTAAGCGCGGCTGCGCTCCGACTCGATTCCACTAGTCTTCGAAAAGAGTCGGAAAAATTTAATCAGTGTCTGCCCTCATCCTCTTCATCAGCAGCCGTAGAAGACGTTTTGAAGTTCGATTCTTTTGGGTTTGTTCCATGTTTATATTTTTTGTAGTTGAAACGGAAATTTAAGAATAGAAAGATTGATAACCAGTGACTTTTCTCTACCATCTATGTTAGCCGCTGCACAATTTTTCAATTTTCCTTCGCTGCCTGTTATCGCTCAAGAAGATCCACTCTATTCTGCTGATCAACAAACTTCCGTTCTGTAGGAATGGGGCTTGCTAATATGTTTGTAAAACGATAGAAAACTTGTCATATTATAGTCCTCATAATTTTATTTAGCAACCCAAACTGAATGAGCACCCACTGGTTAAACCCTTTCGACGCCGTGGACCCACGGCCTCTGCATCTATGAGTGGCTACTGTGGATAGTTTGCTCTTTCTACTCTGCACCTAACTCCCAGTGTGCCATTGTTAGGCGCAACAGCCTGCCATTGTTAGACGCAGCATGCTGGGCATTTGAGATGCAGTGGAGATGGAAGACCGTTCAGAGTTGCCAGTTAGAGATGCAGAGGCCCTGGGTCCACAGTCCCGAAAGGTTGAGAGAAGATTTGTTCCCAAACAATTTGCCACGTAGGTGTTGACGAGTGTTCGTAGTAGGTGGCATTCACTTGCTTGCTTATTTTTTTTTCTTTTGAATAGGATAATCTTGAAGATAGTGTCATGTCGGCAGCGCAGAAGAGCACATTGACTCATCATACCGGTTTTTTTTTGTGTCAACTTTTAAGCTGATGGCGTAAACGTTTAGAACTTCAACGGAGCAGGATGAGGATGGCACGAAGAAGCGTGATACCACTGGTGGGTTGCGCTGTAGGCATATCAAGTGAAGGTTTATCAATGAGTCAATTCCAATAAAGGTTTTTTTTTGGTTCAGGATCAAATGAGGAAACATCGAGAGTTGTTTTCCGCGTTCAGTCTTTGCGACATCCTACTGACGAATCTGCTGGCTCCACTATCCACTCTGGTGATCACGTAAGAGTTAGAAATTCGAGCAAAATTTTCCCTAATTGCATGTGCCATTTTGTTCTAGTTCATCTTCGACTTCCTTTTCAGTCATTAGCTTCGATCAAAAGTAATGGTTGTTTTTCAATGATGGTCCTCATAGACTCTGATTATGCTAAATTCTAGTTTATTCATAAATATGAGTCACTGTGATTCGCACAAATAGAGGACGTAAATCTCAAAATAACGCCATAAATAATGTGCATAAGAAGTTGTTGATGCAAAAATTAGATCATTCTTCTCAACGATGAGGAGTCTTGACTACCTGCTTGAAAGTTATATATCCATTTGCGGGCGGCAGCTTAATCGTTATCTCCAGTGGCGCGTAATTTCCGTTGTTCAACAAGAATTTTGTACTTTTTCCGAAAAATGCTTTAGGTCTTTCGTTACCCTCTGATAGAGCACGATTTTCTTTACGAGTTTGTAAACGTTTTGTGCATATATATATATATATATATATATGTATATATATATATATATATAATGTATATATGTGTATATCTTATGTGCGAAGAAAATTCTGAATGTGAAGCGCAATTATTTTCCCTCTCACAGTGCGCTATGAAAATTTTTCCCGAGAACCAGTTCAAGTTTCAAATTGCCCGAGGCTTGGGCTGTTGACTTTAGTTGAGCGAATGAGACAAACTTAGTGTGAAACACAATTTTATTTTGCTGCTACAACGCATTATATAGGCTTTTTTAAAATCAAGTAACGTGTTGGAATCTTCGATGTTCAAACTTTCGAATGATTACTCAAATTACAGATAATAAGCTTTGTCCAGCGGTAAAAAACCGGAAATTTGAGGGGCGAAATCACCCTTGTCGTCCGCAAATGTTTGAACAAAATAGTGAATGAAGCAGCCAGGATTTAAGGAATAATTTTTTTGTACCTTTATATTGGATGTTTTTTAGACCTCGCCTAAAATTTGTACTTCCCAACGGCATGATTTGAGCTTGAGGTCTTTTATGGGCACTTTTACAGTACAACACACGTGATTCGGCCTTGACGGCCTCGTCAATTGCACAGTGCCTTTCGCCATAGCCCACTCTTGAGGGAAAGCCAACCGTCTCTCATAGAGAAATCGTTAACGAACACATTACATCTTATTCAATGTGAAAATTCACTTTTCCGTGGATAACATATCACTGCATGTTTAAAGTCGAGCAAATGACGGTGCTGTCAAAGCTGAATCACGTGGTAAATGCTCACGAAAGAACTCATGAAAGGATTGAAATAGGTTTTTTTTTGTTTTGAGGTTTTTTTTAATACAGTGACCTTCGTGCGCTCTAGCCATATATCATCAGTATGCTGATGTAGTGGATTATTACAGCATCAAAAATTGTTTAGACGCGAGATGATGTTGAAGTTTGACGTTGCTATTGAATCAAACTTCATCAAAATCTCTCACAATTTCTCAAAATGGTCAATTTATCTCCTTGGTACACAAATCATCCTTGTCACATTTCATAAGAAAACCTTTCCTACCGTTTTTCTAGGTACCGCTGCAAGTTTCTTTGGCCGAAGAGATTAATCGTTATTTGGTGTCAAGAACGGGAGGTTCTTTGGAGAGTTCCAGCGTTGGCGACGACGTATTCTCTTCATCGAACGACATGAAACCTGCCATTTTAAATGCTAGAACTAATGAAGAATTGGTTGGTGATGCCTTCTGATGTTGACAATTTTCTTTCTAGTGGTTTTTTTTTTTCATTTCCTTGCAAAGTGTAGTAGCGTAATTATATCTAGCTTGTGTTTTCAGGTAGACAATTTTGATCGTGGCTTTCGGGTACGTCCATCTGTCGCGTTGATCGAGAAGCAGGGTATAGTTCGTGACCGAGTGAAAATGTTCAAACAATTGGGAAATTCTATGCCAGTTCCACTGGAATCGATGACTGCACGAGTTGGTTATCGACATTCAACTCGACATTATGAAAAACTTTATTCAACGACATTATTGAAGCCTTTAGTTAAAAGTTCTAGAGTTCCGGATTGTCGTCACGTTCTTCCTTGGACGCTGGTGACGAAGAGTACGTGAAACCTAGTGCACCCCCAGTGACCCATTCACTAAATATGGGTGGTCCAAGGCGGAATTCCAATACTGTGTCGTCTCACCAGCCAGGAAGCTCACTTCAGTCACCCAAGTAGATGTTATGGTATCCAGATTCACTATATCAACTTCCTTGTAAGCATTTGAAAGCGATGGGTTTTGTTATTTATTAGTTCAAAGCGTTTGTGCTCAGGATGTCGCTGTACATACAGGTTACAACATAGGTTTTTTCACTGTTGTGTTGCATTCCTAAATTTTTTCCTCTTCGTGTTCCACATATGTAGATAGGTTGATGTTTCTCATTGAATATTCGGCTTCATGTATGATTTCCCGGAAAATCAGCTCTCTGTACTCTGATTTCAGATATTCTGATTGGCTCAAGAGTGCTTGTATAGCTCATCGAATGTTCTTCTTATGATTCTGCACTTCCTGGACAATTATTTCTTCTGTGGCCTACAAAGCATGAGAATGTTTATAAAAATGAATTCGAAATGTTCTAATAATTGTGTTGGCATCAATGCTCTCTAAATCTCTGAGCTTAGGATCTGGGATCTGAGCTCGACTCTAAGGTTTTCTTATGTTTGAGTTTGTTATACGGGTCCTGTACGCTCCGCAATTGCCAACGAAGAACTGGAATTGTATTTGCTAGATATGAGAAGTGTTAGGCGTATCCTAAGAACTGCACTCTTTACACTTAAAATTTCGGTGCTTCGCGTGTTGAGCTCTGTCATAAAATGAAAGTTGTTGGATGTTCTCATGAATGTTTGAACTTCAGCGTGTAACAATTACGTGTATAAAAGTTGAACTTGTTAAAGAAGGCGTATAGTAATGATTGGATGATGCATCTTCAAGTAAATCATCTCACGAAGACCATGGTAGAAAGCAGCTTTTTTCGCTAACAATGAGTGCTAAGATTGGAAGGGCTTGAAGGCACTGCTTACTAACAAATCAAGGTAATGGAAAATTGAGTCTGTTTCCATTTCGGAAGACAACGGTTAATTTAGTATCGCGCTTTATCACGTCAAATTGTAATAAGTACTTCTGCTCATGTCTTGTAAAAGATTTTCGTGTAACTGGTCATTAAATTGATATAAATAGTTAGAGAGGCCTTGAATAAGACAGGTGGTCGTTGTACTGAGTCCGCATTTCTGGTTCACTGTCCCTTACATTTGTCTCAGGTCGACAATTTGTTGCAAGACTTGTCTGTGTGGATAACAGCAATGGCTGATTTAACGGCTAGTTTCTTTGATTAATTGTAAAGGCCAGATACGCATGGAATCAGCTCTAACGAGACAATAAGTTCAATGCATGGCACATTACTCCGGGATTGATCAATTCCGAGAGCTACAGCTGTTATCAAGTACCTAATGATCCATAAAAGTGAGTAATTTATACCAACTATACAATTATCTTTCACCCTTACAAGATTCCGGGTATTTTGCGAACGCATTAAATTTACAAATGGACGGGGTGTTCTTGGGACTCAAGATTTTTTTGGATTCCTGTCTTGCTTTCGGCACCTCTTAAAAATTCTCAGTAAGTGGAACGAGACGCTTTTAACGCTATTAGCTAGGAAATTGGTAGAGTAGCATGGAATTTGCTCGATCAGCTATCATTTCCTTGCGACGTCTCGTCCTATAAACCCCCGCCAGCAAACCCTGCAGCTGCGGTTTCGTTGGTTCGCTATTTTCCACCTAATAATCTCTTTTTAGTGAATGAAGAATTTCTCAGTAATTTTAAGAGAATCAGATTTTTGCAACCTATCTCCTTTTTTCAGTCGATCCTTGTTTCCATCCACATTTTGTTAGCCTCATTTAGTCAAGTATTCCGACAGATTTTTTTTTTTGAAGCCACCCAGCTGAACAAAGATGTAGTAGTATTATTTTGTCTGATAACGTATTTACTCTCTTTCCTCTCCACACTTTGTAGATGTGTTATAGTTCACTCGGAATTTTTGATTCAACATTATCCAGGCTTTGTTCTGAATTCAAGATTTTGTTTTGAACATGTTCGGTTTGACACCGTTCAACAACGTTTAGCGATCCTCAAACCCAAGTGTTTTCTGCAAAAACTGTTTGCTGGAACTCTATGAAAAGTTTTGCTGCGACCAAAATGAACCCGTAGTCAGCAAATAGTCAATAATCGTCCATTTTAAATTCGCTTTTAAAGAACTAAAGCTTCTGTGTGATTACACATATGTCATGAATCATTCTTTAATCTTATTTCCACGTCATTTCACATCAGTTTTCAATTCCTGAGGAAGTTTTTCTACTACAAAATATTGAAAAAGACATCAGAGAAGCCGCGAGATGTTTCGGCGCTTATCGCGAAAAAAGTCATCGGGCGGAAATATTTACTCGGAAACTTTCTTGAATTCAGTGACTCATTTAGATGGGCGTTTCCTATCACAACTTTCATAGAACATCGTTCAATTGGTGAATTTAAGAAAGTTTTCACGAAATTGACAAATGTAATTAGCTGATACGTTTCACATAAATAAAAAAGTAGTTAGAAGATACCGAGTGGCAATATCAAATGTATATGATTAGCCTGAGTTGTTGAAAGTGTAGCATAGTGGTTAGGGAAGTTTTGTGATAAACGCAGACTCTTCTATTCTTTTCCGCTCGCTGAGCTAGCCAATCTGTTCATACTTCCGTGGATTTGTATCAGAATAATTTGATTGTTTGAAGAGATCAATAACCTATCTAATATAGGAACACGCCATTGTAGACCATGTATAGCCTACATCGACGCCAATCACTTCTAGTAAGTTGTGCAAAAGTAATTGCGGCTACGGCGCGGTTTGGAAGCGCACTGTTTTGAATTCACTTCAAATGACAAGATTGGTGAAATGATCAACTCTAAGTTCTTCTGCAACTTTTCGTGTACTCTTGAGCAGATCAGCTCCGATGAGTGCTTTTCCCATGACTTTTTATGATATCCCAAGGCGGCCACCACTTTCCTCATCTCAATAGATCTCGTCTCCTAAACGAAATTTCTCAAATCATCACTGCACTGTGCGTTTGTTACCAGGTCATGGTTCAAATGCTCTGTTGATGCTGTAAATTGTCTCTGCTGCTTTACAATCCTTTTTGAACTCGAATAGGAAAATAGCTCAATTTGCTGTTTACCTTACATCTTTTCCATGCGCCACAATCGCCACAGTAGATGTGATGACCAGTCATGTAAAATAAAAATAATAAAAATCGTACCATACTGATATTACATTAGTGGTTCACCTCAGCTGGACGTAGAAATTAAAAATAGTACATCGATGCGTCCACTTCATTATTAGAAATCAATTTTCGCATATTTTCGGACGAAACTCTTAGAATCCTTAATCACTATCGCGCAAAAAAGTTTAGCTCCAACCTAACATCAACGCAGAAAAACGGCATACGTCAGATACGGGAGCTAATAAAGTCCAAAACCATTCGACTATCAATTAGTGATAAGGGAGGAGAGTTCGTGGTAATTCCCCATAAGTTGGATGTTGAGATAAGGAAAAAACACCTAGAGGACACTACACTCTATCGTCCATCATCCAATAAGAAATTTCAAAAACAATATCGAAAGTTGAATAGTGAATGGGTAAAAATAGCAAGTTTGGCTGGTTTAAAATCTTCCGTTATTTCTCAACTAAAACTCAGTCCACCATCATGCCCCGTCTTGTACTTGCTTATTAAGTTGGTATGTACTGATGATCTTGCGTCTACTAATCCATCAAAATTCAAAGTTAGACCCATCATCAGCTGTGTAGACGGGCCAACAGATAGAATAACGTGGTTTTCAAACTTAATACTAGTCCGACTACTAAAACACATTCCAGCCCATCTTACCAATACCCAAATGTTCTTGGATCGTCTACGTAACGCGTATCCCAACAACGCTACGTAATGGAATCGTTCGACGTAACCGCTCTCTATACAAACGTGTCGAATGAGTCCGCAATGCAAGCCATATGCGAGCTTCTAACGGAGCACCAACGAACTACGAACATGTATGGCTTCTTCATTCCGCAGGTCATGGCTCTCTCAAAAGAGTGCCTAAGCTGCTCATTCTTTAGATGGTCTGGGAATTATTTTGCGCAGATCAGAGGGCTGGCAATGGGACAACGACTTGCTCCGACCCTTGCTATCGCTTTTATGTCTAAAATAAAGGCACCAATATTCGAATACCGTCCGTTACTCTACTGTAGGTATATAGATGAGTGTTTTGTCGTCTGCTCAACGCAAGAGCAGATGGACGAATGTTTTGATTGTTAAATGGCCAGTCAGAGTACATAACATTCACCCGTGAGAAACCTAAGGCAAATTGGCTTCCATTTTTAAACGTTCAAGTTAACCTCTCTAAAAACTCCTACAACACAAAGTGGTATCGTAAACCAAGCAATAAAAACATCCTGGTTCACTACCTATCTGCTCATCCCTCGCACACAAAATGCGCACTTATAAAAAACATGTTTCGAACAGTTGCTAATGTGCGCACAGGAAAAGAACACAAGGTAGAGTCCCTGAGCTTGGCGCGAAAAATAGCCACTTCTAATGGCTACAGCACCATAGGAGCTTCTCGGGTTAAATTTAGAGAAAATTCGGCGCCCCTACAAGGAAGGTCTAGCAAGGATAAAGTTCCATTCATCCTGCCTTTTATTTCTAACGAAGTGAGTGCAGCTATTAAACGCTGCTTAAAAACAGCAGGTTTACATATTCGGTAGCAGTAGTCGAGATACCGCCAAAAACACTGAAACGCCAGTTAGTCCGCAACCGGCTGTATGATCGTCTCTGCGAAACCAACGACTGCAAAGTTTGCCCAACGGCAGAGACCGCGACTGCATGAGGTCGGGTACAATTTACCTGATCTCTTGCGAGGCATGCCGGGATGAATATATTGGCGAAACGGGTAGACCACTCTGCATCCGGGTAAAAGCACCTAGCTGTGAAACGTAACTCCGACCCAAAAGCCCACTACGCACGCATAGGGAACAGAAGCATAAGGGAGCAGATTTTGACTATAAATTCACGGTCCTTGCACAGGAATCGAAAACGTCTACGCGTAAAATTTGGAAGCCTTTTAGATACATAGCAAAGGCCCAAAAATGAACCGCAAAGAGGAATGCCTCGTAATAACGCGTGACCTAGCACCATATCTCAGGCTAATATTACCGAACTGAGCCAGGCACAGCCTTAGATTAGCACAGACTCCAAGTGGCAGGTCTTCAATGATCAATTGAAAGTCTAAACATCTGAGCGGTGAGTGTTTTTGAAATGAAGTTTTTTCTATGCGACCAAAAAATTTATCGCTTACATTTTTTGCTAGGGTTATGAAGGCCTTTGAATTAATAATTTACGAATCAATTTGACCTTTCCAGGCTCTGAAGATGGCGAACCTTGCCGAAACGTTAGCCACCACGACTGTTGTAATATTCGTGCTGCATTATTAACTGTATTGTTATATGCTTCGCTGATATTCAATAAATAATATCAATAACACCTCGAAGCGACTAAACAGAAGAATATACTGATTTTGGAGATAGTCTAATTAAGAGGAGCCCGCGTGAACAGTAAAAGAGCGTTGTGGGATTGGACCAGCTTCTTACTTCCCATCACTAGCTACATTGATTTTCAACTAAGAACTATTATTACATCTTATTAAACTGTTGTGAGTTTACTCACAATCGCAAAAAATATACAGTAACTTAAAGAAGTTACTTATGGAAGACAATAGTTGCGACTAAGAGTCCCAAAAGAAAACTGGGATTCTTGTAGTTTTCGGCAGACAGCGCGAAAATGTTACAATGTATGGAAAGATCCTTAAGGAATTGAGCGAGTTGGTGGACACTTCAGTCGAATGCTTTTGTGCCGATTCAAATAATCCGACGGACTCCTTTCTTCAAAAGCTCAAAAGTCCAAAAGTCAATAAGTCAACAGTTCGACAAAAGACGGGTGTGTTTTTCAAATTTCTCTGGACTTACTAATGCAACATTGATAGCAGTTCAATAAATAAGTAACGAGTCCCACTAAGGATTATGTGGCATCCCACTGAGGTTAAGGATGTCATTGCGACACACAGGCTTTTGGTGAGGATCCCGTGCAATGAAGTCTCGCAGATCTCATCGGAGTTAGCAGATTGATTCAAGATGAATTATAGGACAAAAATGAATAGTTGAATCGAAAGGTCATCTATCAGTGAGTCATTCCTAGCCTACATTCAGTCTCCGTTACAATTATCAATAAAGTCTAATGCTTAGTGCATCTTTTCGCCATAGTTCGCCAATGGAAGCTTTCTGATATTGACTTCTAGAACCCTATAAATCATAAGCTGTCTCAATACAGTGAGTAGAAAATCTCTGGCTTCAGTTCCCAGTTATGAACATTTGTGATTAGACTGAAGCGTTTTCTTTTCTAAGTCGTTTGAACTGTGAAGAAATGACTGCTATTCTTTCGCAGTTATCCGATGAGCTTTACATTCCAAGACCCTCGCTAGCTAGTGGATTGTGTGGTAACTTTTGATGTCGTGTAGCTCTCTTTTCAGTAGAAAACACGGTGCTGCTTGCCTTTTTGTGATGTGTAACGATGTCAGTGATGCAGGTGACGTTGAAAAACGGATTCAGTGGAAAGATTGGTTTGAAACTCGTAACTGTTTTGCCTGGACACCAAGTTGTTCACCTTATTCCTACGACTAATGAAGTCTTTCTTTGCTACTTTCCGAAAGCTTCTCCTGATCTGTTCAGTTTCCAATAAAGATAATATTGGTATCATCCTTTCTCTACATGAATGAGAGATCAAGGGAGTTGAAACTGAAGTACCTGTCAGATAACTCCAGAACTATGCTGCATATGCTCTAATTCAATCAGAATGTTCGAATCGCATCTTCATCAACACCAAGTCGGTTACACGAGAAAGCAAAGAAGCTGAAATGTTATGTAATCTCAACAGAATCGCAACAATTTTTAGTTGCAATAGGCACTTCGTAAGAGATTGAATGGCAGTGTGTGTTCAACGAACTGTTCGAGAGCCTTCAAAAAGCGTGCATAGAAGAAGTCGTCGAAACCGCTAAGAGTATATGATCCCTAATCAACTTTGCTGAACGTTTCAAAATTTCCGAAAATTTATTGCAATCATTTTAGATTCACAATACAAAGGCTGTGCTTCAAGATCTTGTCGTAAGCATGCACGTCCCTAAGGCGAAGCTGTCAAGCTGTCATAGCCGATATTCTTTGCGCTGTAAGCTCCGAACTTTACGCAGCTCTTTCAACAGTTTTTCTTCAAGGGAGAATGATCTCGGATCATTTAAACGACCGGCTTCCTGTGAAATTCGGCATTAGTAGTTAATATCATTATATGTAATCTCAAAGACTCATCTTGTTTGACTGATGCGAGATCGCTAGTAGTAGTAGCAGTAGTAGTGATAGCAGCAATGGCTGACGTTTTGAAGACCTCGCCTTCTCAAGAACTTAGTCGTACGTTGTATTCGACTATTCAAATTTCGAATTGCTATTAGTGCTACTGATAATACCAGTCGTATCTTCACTTGTCTAATATGGAGTGAGGCGCCTTGTAGCCCTACATAAGTACTCATGGGAACCTATAGCAGGTGAACCAAAAGAACTCCTCATCATGACCATTGAATAAGGGGTCAGACGTTCATCAAGATTGTTTGCATGCAAGTGAATAATGAATTTGTTCGATTAGAACATAAAATGCAGAAAAGCTCCTTTACAAAAAAACTACGGCCACGCCTTGTTTTAGTTATAGGCTCTTGATTTTTTTTTTTCGAGGAGTATCAGTGAAGCAAACATGATGTTCAAAATGAACAACGAAGCGAGAGAACGAGTAGGGCAAGGTATAAAACTGAAGAAAGTATTTGGTTCATCAAAATTTCGAACAAAATTATTTGGCGTTCTTTCTTCTTCGCAAGGAATGATATCTCGTACAAAGAAGGTGATGATTCCTTTCTCATAAATTTTTGCGACGACAGAAACATTGGTCAGCAAAAACTTTGATTAACTAAAGTTTGGCCTATTAGTTATTAGTTATTAGTTATTAGTCTGGCATAGTCTGACCTAAGTCTTGCCACCCAACATCGAAGATTCTCACATTCATTGTCAAAAGTGAGGTTCCCGAATTCCTGATTTCTATGGACAATCATGGTTGCTGTGGTGGACTCAGACAGCTGCCTACTTTTGTTTTCTATTTTGAAGCATCGGCCTCATTGATCTTAGCGTTAAAATCATCAAACTCTAACTTTATCGCGAATCGAAACTTTATAGAAGGCTTTCTCATGTCTAATTTTTGGCAAGCTTTTCTACGCAAGGACGCAGCGTCTCCTACTCCTTTCATTGCCGGTTATTCTAAAAGCATTTTTCCTTGTTGCAGTGGAAGACGACTCCACACAGGTTCTTTTTGATTCTCTTGGCATCTGATGAAGTACACTTGTTTTCCCATGGCCTCAAAGGAAAACTTAGGTGCGCATGAACCGATCTGTAGCTTGCCTACCGGTTTGAGTGCCTAGTGGGCTCGCGAAAACGTGGTCTGTAGAACTTCTGACTATCCATAGAACCAAGTGGCCTATGCAGCTTTCAGTGTGGTATACTGGCTCATTAGCCGCCCAACTCTCTCCCTCAGACAATACCTGCGGCTCTTTCAGCTCTTTTGTTTGAGAAGATTTCATACCACCCCAACCTCCACCCAATTCACTTCCCAAACACTTGACAGTAGCCTTTTAGTCAAGTTAATTTGTATAATATAACTGCATAAAATGCATCACACGCGCATTAATGACCATATCCCACTTAAATACAAGAGATATGTGTCACTTTGACTCAGCAGAAATAGGTAGTTCATGCTGTATATTCACACAACCTTGAAGAAATTAGTCTTTTTTAGACTTGTCTTCAATCCCCTATCTTCCACCTGTGAACACGCTATGTAGCAACTTGGTGAGGATCTTCTTGTAAGAGAAATTTGTGGAGAAACTAGACTGAAAGAAAGCAATTTCAATATCCAATCAATGTAGGGGATTGTTTTCATTTAGACAAGCCTCGAACCGATTGCAGCTGCAGAAAATTAAAACATGCTCACCTATAATGATGAGTGAAAACGTCGAGTTACAACTTCAAGCATTGCAAATGATTGAGGTAAGTGGCTGATGGAACTTTTCAATAGTAACAAGAGGCGAACGGAAGTCCATGGAGCTTTCATAGTTCGAGCGTAAAGATCAAAGGAAAAGCTTATAAGGACACGCCTAACACTTTTCACATTTATCAGACACAAATCCAATTTTTCGCTAGCAATTACGGAGCTTACTATACTCGTGCAACTCACTGAAATATAAGTAATCATGGAGTCGAGCTCAGATCCCAGGTACTTATCTTAGAGTTATAGAGTAGATGCCAACACAATCATTAAAACATTTTGAACTCATTTTATGAAGACTCCTATATGGGGTCTTGAAATTTTATATTATTTTTATGTGAGGTCTTAGAATTTTGAAGGTCATAGAAGAAATAATTCTATTAGAAAATGCAGAATTACATGAAAACATTCGGTGAGGAATATCTGAAATATGGAGAGCTGATATCCCGGGAAATCATACATGACGGCGAATATTCAGTGAGCTACATCAACCAATCTACATATGTCGAACACGAACAAATAATGATTTCGGAATGAAAAACACAACAAAGAAAAAACTTAATGATACAACCTGTATGTACAATGAAACTCTGAGCACAGGCGCTTTGAACAAATAAATAACTGAACCTATCAATTTCAAATGCTTACAAGGAAGTTGATATAGTGAGTATAAAAACTGGATACCATAACATCTACTTGGGTGATTGAAGTGAGCTTCCTGGCTGGGGAGACGACACATTATTAGAATTCCGCCCTGGATCAACCATATTTAATGAATGGGTCACTGGAGGTGCACTAGGTTTTACGAACTTCTCCTCATCAGAATTCAAGGAAGAACGTGACGATAAGCCGGAACTCTAAAACTTCTTACTAAAGGCTTCAATAGTGTCGTAGAATAAAGTTTTCCACACTGTCGAGTTAAATATCAATAACCAACTCGTGCACTCATCGATTCCAATGGAGCTGGCATAGAATTTCCTAATTGCTTAAACATTTTCAATCGGTCACGGACTATACCCTGCTTCTCAATCCAAGCGACAGATTGGCGTACTCGAGAGCCACGATCAGAACTGTCTACCTGAAACACAGGCCAGATATAGTTGCGCTACTACACTTTGCTAAGAATTAGAGAAATTTAAAACCACTAAAAAGTTACCAACATCAGATGGCATCACCAACAATTCTTCATTAGTTCTAGCTTTTAAAATGGCAGGTCTCATGTCGTTTGATGGAGAGAATACGTCGTCGCCAACGCTGGGACTCTCCAAAGAACCTCCAGTACTTGTCATCAAATCACGATTAATCTCTTCGGCTAAAGAAGCTTGCAGCGGTACCTAGAGAAATGGTAGGGAACGTTTTCTTATGAAAATGTGACAAGTATGATTTGTGTACTTCGAGCAGATATATTGACCATTTCGAGTGAATTGTGAGAGATTTCGATGAAGTTTGATTGTATAGCGACGTCAAACTTTTTCGACATCATACCGCGTCTAAACAGTTTTTGATGCTGTAGTAATCCCTACATCAGCATACTGATGATATGTGGCTAGAGCGCATAGAGGTCACTATATTTAAAAAATTCTCATAGCATAATTGAAGCCTCTCATGAGTTCTTTCATGAGCACTTATATAGTGCAATACACGTGATTCGGCCTTTACAGCATCGTGATTTGCTCGACACTGGACATGCAGTGATATAATCTCCATGGAGAAGTGCATTTTGATATTACATAAAGTGTAACGTGTTCGTTGACAATTCCTCTATGAAAGGGGTTGCTCCCCCCACACCCCTCTTCCTCCCCACAAGAGGACGGGCTATGACGAAACGCATTGTCAATTGACGAGGCCGTCAAGGCCGAATCACGTGTGCTGTACTGTAAAAGTGCCTTTTAAAGACCTCATGAAAAGCTCAAATTATGCTTTTGAAAAGCATCAATTTTAAGCGAGGTCTCAAAAAACATCAAATATAAGGGTGCAAAAAAATTATTCCCTAATTTTTGGCTGCTTCATTCTCTACTTTATTCAAACATTTGCGCACGATGGGGGTGATTTCGACTTCAAATTTCCGGATGTCTTTTTTCGCTGAACAAAGCTTTTTATCTAAACCTAAGTAATCTTCGAAAGCTTGAACATCGAAGATTCTGACACGTTGCTCATGTGGGACAGTTCATCCCACAACGCGCGACGTCGCACTCAGCTACTGTAATGGCGGCGCCGCGCCCCGTGAGAAAAGCCGCACATCTCGTAGAAAGGGAGACGCAGAAATTATGATGGATGCGAGCAGACGCCTACGTTCTGAGGAGGCATTATCATCATGATGATGGAATTCATCAAAAAGGCTTTTACGGAGCTTCAGTGAAGCTAGTCGCAGAGATGAGAACTCGATAAAGTGCAAAAATCATGTCGAGAGCGTAGTGGACTAAAAGGAGTAAGTAGAGCACGTGAAATGACAAAAAGTGCAGCAGTTAATAATGTTCATAGTTGAGATCGATCTAAAAATCTTATTGTGTTGCAATCTGCAGAATCATCTTTGACAAAACAAGCCTAGCTTTGTAATTTTCGCATAATCTTGCCATGTTATTTGACTTACAGCCTCTGGCTGTTCCCCAGCAATGGTTTCCATAGCGAGGGCGTATTCTCGAGTGCCTTTGTTCTCATTTCTCACAGTCTCAATCAGCAACACGGTGATGTCACGTATCGTGAGAATGAAGGCGCTCGTGGGAACGCTGACGGAGGCAGCACGACATTTTCGCTCAGACGCAGTTGCTGCCCTCTAGAACTGCCGCGCAAGCGGCTGCACGAAGCCGCCTGCCTATCAACGGTGGTCATCAAAGGGAAAAGGAAATGCTCAGTAAATTTCGAAAACGCGCGTCTTGCAATAGATGCGTCCTAGATGTAGGACATTGAATAGCACTATGAGAAACATAACGCAAACTGTAGTCGAAATAGTCGAACTTTTGAGCTTTAACGCAGACTATTACCTGATCTTCCGCTTTTGGGAAAGTAATCGGGGAGGACGCTACGGACACCATCAGTCTGCCACTATCTAGAAATTCTAAGAACTAATGTATTCGTGAAAAGAAACGGCCACTGGTTATAAAATGATTCACCAACTTTTGACTGGAGATTTCTGTGAGGTGCTTGAATTATCAAGAACTGAGTTTTGGAATGGTGGAGTTTCCTTTCCTTGCTGGAGCTTGTCTCTCCTCAACCTCGACTCATGTCCTCTCTTAAAATCCAGATTTTCACAAGTATCAAACGTCTCATGGTATTAACACATATCGTAAAAGTTGTTGCTCTGATAGCCTCGTGAAATTTCTCTATCAGTAAAGCATTTGGAGAGATGATATTATAATGGATGGGCAAAAATTTCCAGCACTTTTGCTTTTGCTGATTATTTCTCATGCATTCAAATTTTTTACCTTTCGGGTTTAGAGACCTTACTCATATAGATAAAATGTTATAATATGTTTTATCCTAGGTTTAGAAGTGTCATAGAAGACTTAATGAAATTCTCAAAATATTTTCAGATCATGATGCAATGAGCGAGCTCTAAAAAACGAAGCGAAAGGTACACAATGACAATCACGTTTTACCAGTCACGGGCAACAACAGTGCGCATAGGGTGACGTTAGCTGCGCGCGTAAATATTTCGGGGTCGGCTCCCCTATGCAGGAGATATCTCCTCGCGGAAGTGACTGGCCCGAAAGGAAATACGTGATTGCACTGACTCTATTCACATACTGATAAAGGTTTGAAAAGTAATTTATGTAAAAAGTGCTGCCGCATTTCGATGCTTTTTACGAATAGCCAGTGAACGATGAAGCGTTAGAAACAGCAGTGTGTGACAATGCACGGTAGTCTCTCCTGTACAAGTACACGGATTTTAAGGAAGACGAGACTGCTAAAAAAGTTGACCACCGTTTTGGAAAAGCGGTACTAAGCCCACGCAGATTTCATATGGAAAAAACAATTCATGAAATAAATTCCACTCTCTACGCTGAGCTTTAATGAGATTCGATCTTCTGATTTATTTGGAAATTTATCAGCAAGAAATAACTGCTTTATTGGAGTCATAAAAATGAACAGTCACATACTGCTCGGGTCAAACAATCTTCAGACACAACCGAAAGATTCTCGAATAAGAATGTTCGTACTGTCTGAAACGCACCTTGGAATGCTCTGATTCGTCAGCAGCCGCTGGAGAATCATGAAATTCGAGCACATAGCGAGAACGAGATGCGTCACTAAGAGTCTCATTTGGAGGGAAAGCCGCTGGAGAACCCTGATAGGAAATGTGAAAGTATGCGATTGAAATCAAATTATGGAATCAAATCACAAAACTTCTAGCAGAAAACTGTGTCTGTACCACAAGTTTCGACAAATGTCCTTGCTCACGGCCTCTACTGCGACTTCTCCTACGGAACCGATCACCGATTCCGCTGAATATTTCTCGAAAAGCTGACGAGGAGCGTCGCTGACTTGTGCACTGAAAGGTCCACTTGAGCTTACTTTTGTAAAACAAATCAAAATCACAGTATACACATCAGAAACCTTAGTTCTGCCAGGCTGATCCACATTCACAGGATTCGTTCGATCCAAAGAGGGTTTTCCTTTTGAACTGCTCTCGTTCGCGAGAACAGGAGGCCTCAAATAAAGTGTGAGGATTTGTTTAAAATTTTGATATGGCGTGTGCTGTTTCAAACATACACGGCACTTCAATTTAGTTTAGTACTCATATGTCAGACGGCGACAAATGAAAAATCGATTCTTTTCTGGACAAGAATTTTTCATACGAGTGTCAGTGATCATTGAAAGCTTAAATTTTTTGCTGCAGCCGCAAGAGGCCGGTTTTTCAGTTCACCTTTTGATAGCGCCTTAAAATCCACAATAACTTTATGTATCACACGACCACACGTTTTTTTTACCTCTTATATTTTGCTGGACAAAACTCTTTTCTTAAAATGCTAGTACTTCTTGAATAAAATAAGTCTCGAAGAAGTCAAAAGTGAATTTACTTTCTGTAAAAGCTCTTTTGCTAGTGTTGTAGGGGAAAGAAAAGGTTTGTGCTTCACAGCTCGCCAGACAGAACTCCTTCTCTAGACTATTATTGATCATTCGACAGCGTAGGTTCCAGTGAATCCAACAGTGCGCTTGTTATCTGCGAAAGACCGTTTCGCTGCAGAGTAGCAAGGAAAATTAGATCGAGCTTCACATAATTGGCGACCATGTTTGTCGGCTCACGGCAGGAGGCGTTCAACCTGTACGGATTATATGTGTGGTACGAAAATCGTTATGAATTGGAAAATCTTCTCCCTTCTGAAAGAAACTCCATGTAAAAATTATTGATAAAGATACTACGAACTTTTCTCTACACATTCGCAAGCTTTTTGTGCTACCAGAGCATTATACGCATGAGAAAAATGAAGGCACGCTAAGGGTTTGAAACATACTATTATTTTGAATTTTATAGCGTTATAGAAAAGCGTTTGAAAAACCGGCAGGTGAAGCTGTAGCTTGAGATTCAAGCTTTCGGACGATTACTATCCTGCAAAGATCCAACGAAAAGGATCGTTTTTTCACTCGATCATGTAGAAACCATTTGTTTTCAAAACCGTTGGTTTGAAACTCTTCGGGTGCTTTTCATGGAGTTTTCGAATCACAAAACCGAAGAATAACCGACAATATCAAGAAATTCGCTGAGTTAAAAGAGACCACTGATTACTACATCAGTACCATTTTCACAACGATGAACAGTAACGCTGTGACTGATTCACCCCGAAAGATTGAAAAAAAAGTGAATTAAAAAGAGTGTAACATGAAAAGAATGACCAAACCGTGGAGAAGGGGCAGCAGAGCTGCTTCTGTGATGGTGAATGCTGGTGACATAGCAATGAGGGTTCATCCCAATCCAGTTTGCATGCTCAATCATCAATTGTAGTGCTGCGATTTTCAGACTTGTATCCTCATGGACTGACTTTGAGAGGTCATCCTGAAAGATAGAAGGAGCACACTAACAGATGTACGTGAACATGTGTATACATGTCTGGCCTTTCGAGACGCCAGTTGATCGCGTAATGCGATTATTAATTAGAGTTCATTCTCCGTCTTAGGAAAACCTCTTGCTTATTGGCATTGTTCTGATAATCAACAGTCATCTCTACACGGTCATATGCTTTCGGTCCATAGATAATATCATTTATGTGCAAAATATACTCCAAGAGTAAAATATTATCTTATCTTCGCTTTTACAGCTCAATAGGAAGACCTTTTTGGAAACTAAACAAGTTTTATAATCAACGAGACTCGAGCTATCGAAAGGGTACTAAAAATCCAGCGAAAGCGCATACACGAAACCCAGCTTACCCGAAACCCAGCCGAGCGAGCAAGCAAACCGAAGGTGAAACGTGCTTCTGCTTGTTGACATCACATCTTGAGCCTTCTAGGAGGTTTGTTAAATCACTTATGCATTTCAATACATGTGCTTCGGCCTTGCAGCCTCGTCAGTTGCACAGCGACTCTTATTCATGCCAATCCCTCGTGGCGGAGAGTTCCCTTTCATAGAGAAATTATCAAGAATATGGGATTGAACATGGGAACCCCGAGAAGGATTGGCTTAGATGAGGGTTACTGTGCAACTGAAGAGGTTGCAAGGCCAAAACACGTGTATTGCACTCTATAAGTGCCACAACAGACCTCATGAAAAACTTAAAATATGTCGTCAGGATGCTTTAAATCTAAGCGGGAGTTCAAAAAAGTCAAGTATAAACGTATTTCTCTTTCCGCTGCAATAGCGCCCTTAGCAGGCTGTTTCAGAAAATCGCCTTTTTTTTAAGATGTGAAAGGAGGAAAGCCTACATGTTTTACACACTCAATTTTCTCGCAAGGCAGAGCTCTTTCTTCTGATTATAGTAATCATCTGATAGCGTAGGATTCAAAGGATCCAACGCTATGCTAATTTTCTCGAAAGAGCGTTCGACAGTGTAGCAGGGGATACGAGAACGAGTTTCACATATTCGGCTTGTTTGCTCAAAGACTGATTGACGGTCGCGGGGTGTGGTGGCCGCAAATTTGATGCAGCGGCTAGTTGCGATTGATCGATTGGCTCTTCGGAGAAGTGCGATGTATGTTTTTCAACTAGGAATTTTTTTGCCGCCTTGGAAAAAACTTCAGTCTAAACGTATGACTCTGATACTGCAACAAATTCTCTACATGTTCATGTGCTTTTCGTGCTTCCTGCGAAGTTACAGCTGAATTTAGCATCCAGTGTGAAACATAATTATATTTTGAATTTTGCATCGTTACTAAACTGCCTTATTTAAAACGTCACGATCGACTCTCGCCGGAGATTTAAGTTTTCGAATAAATACTAATATTTCTATAAAGAGTCAATCTCCAGCGAATGAGATCGGTTATTCTTTTGTCGCCTTATAACGGACAAGAACTTGAGATAGATTAAGTGGGATTTTTCACAAAAAACTGGAAGAAATTCACTTACACCGTGGTTACCACAATAGTGCAGATCTTAGGGAAAGCACGACCCACCTGTGGTGCACATCTCTCCTTACGTTTTACCACTTTTTCTTTTGCACCATCGTCTCCTAATAATGTTGGGGCAAGCACGGTGGCCAAATTAATTGCGGTCATCTGATGTTTGTCAGAATGGCGCGATATCTGAAACAATTCAATCTCCAACGAAACACACTACGGTTAAATGCCTCTCTACATGGTCAAAACCAAGGCAAGATTAGAACCGACACGGTGCAGCTGTCGCATCAGATAACCGAGTGTGCCTATGTGAGCCGGTGGTAAGAAATTACCAAATTCTTTCACTCCCGCTTTCAATCCAGGCTCAAAAATTATGCAGAATTCCTTTCGTTTATCTAAATTTACCTTAAATATAAGCAACTCCAAGCAAAAATCAGGCCAAAAAAGGAAGTAAATTACCGGCACTGTCTCGCTCTTCTTTGCCAAATCAAATAGCCTCTTTCGAAAAGCTGGATATGGCAAAAGGGGCTCCTTCAAACCACGTAAAAAGCGTTTTACCATCGAGCAAACGTCATGAACCGTGAAGTTTGAAGGTATCGGTGCTGCTCCCAGATAAACGGCCTAAACACAGAAACATAGAGCCAAATTAACAAGACATGAAAAAGCCTCTGGAAAAACAGCTCTACCGCATTGTTTTGCTTCAATCGGCAGGCGTTGCCCTCTCGACGGAATATTCCTTCAGTGTTCATTCCATGACTGTTGATATAATTGAAGGCGTTGATCAAAAACCTAGAGAAGGCTCGGTCTTACTACCATTATTAGATACTTGGTTTTGTGTATAATCAACTGTTGGACTGTAAAGAATCACTATCTAGAGAAAATCATGTTATTCAGAGCCAATAGAGGTACTTTGATGCAAACATTTGTTTTTGTTCCCAACTTAACCTTCAGATCTAGGAAATCACCATCTATAAAAAATCGTGATATTTAGTGTCGATAGAGTTTGCCCGTACAGTGTCCTTTCACTTGACAGTTAAGGGTACTTACACATTTATCTTCAGCTTTCTGTTAAGTGAATATATCGTCTCAGAGAAACAGTTTTCAGTTTAAGCGATACTCTCCTCCACAATAGTAAACTTACCAAAACTTAGCGAATTATCCATAAACATAACTGGTTATTTTTTTTGCGCCATTCACGTGCTCTGTTACAGGCAACTTGCACAGTCCAGTACAGGTGTTTCGGACAGGCAGCCTCGTCAGTTGAGCAGTGCCTTTCGTCTTAGCCAACCCTCTTGGGAGTAGCCCAACACACTTACATAGAGTAGACGACAACGTATCATTTACACGTGCCGTTAAGCGAAAGAAAACACTAAATCGGCAGTGTTCTACACTCGATTGCTCAGGAAAACCATTATCGGATATACTAACATTTGAGCGCGGTCTTAAGAGAACATTTGAAACGAACGATATGATATTTCATATCTACCTGCCGAGAGCAATCGAGTGCACAACACTGCCGAAATAGTGATTTCTTACACTTGACGGCACGAATAAATGGCACGTCGCCGCCTAATCTATGTAAGGAGGCTGGGTTTAAACCAAAAGGATTGACTAAAACGAAGAATACTGTTCAATTAATGAGGCTTTCACGGCCAAAACATGTGTACTGGGCTTCGCAAGTTGCCCACAACAGACTTACATGAATAACTCAAAAAATTATCATATATATTGAAGTTTGAACGTGTTGTTGATAGAAAACTCGAAACGAACGGTATCCTTGAATAGTTCACCATCTCAATGCGGAAAAGATTCACGAAGTGAGCACAAAAACGCAAGACTGAAAATCGAATCCAAACGCGTTTCTTTTTGTGGTTTTTCATAGTTTTATATGTTTTAGGAGTACACAAGTTTCACTTGTGGTGGACCCCATGTTCTACCTCTGGAATGAAAGGGACAAAAGGGTAACGCTCCCGCATTTGATCAATATACAAGGGTTACGCCATAGAATCGATCTCATCAAGTATCGTTCGCGTGGCTGAATGCATATTTGTCCTTTTAAGTGACATGCGCTAGTCTACCGATGTATCAAGTGAGTGCTACCTATCCTCGCAAACAAGTGTAAAACTAATGGCCTTTCCCAGTAGGACTGAGGAGTCGGTGAGCTTTGGGCGAGGGACTAAACCATCGACCATCGACAGGCCCGATCTGACGTGTGTTATAGGGCAACTCCAACCAATGTGCCTCTAAGGGTGAATATATTCACTAGGAAACGATTCTTCTACTCCGAAAATTAAGTAGAACTGAAAAATACAACGAAACCGAATCACAGTTTACATCTTGAAGACTTCTAACACAAGTTTAACAGTGTAAAAATCAAGGAAACATTTCGAAACGCCGTCAGGTCCTCTTTGACAAAATTCTTTTTCTCCAACTGCTTCGTTAAGTTCCACATACGACTTCTGACAAGAAAAAAGAAAATGATACAATTCTAATCACCGTGAAATTTTCAATTTTTTCACAGTAGAACAAGGAAATTCAAATCCTCTTGGGGAGGATTTATCAAATACAACGGTTTTTATTTTATTCAGTTGCGTTCTTCCAAATGGCTTACCGCATCATCGTGGCTGACAGGCGTTCTAGGGTATCGGACTGAGAAATACAGCCACAGGCTTTGTCCCTCAGCGCGGGGGAAGAAGTCCAACGTCCGTAAAACCCAGTATACGAAAACAGTAGCAAAAATCACTGCCGTCTTTGAAGGTACTAGTGGTACGGTGGCAATATCTTCTGATCTACTGGGGCGGGCGACTGCCTAAACTGTGTTAGCTACCCGAGGAAGGTCTCGATAGGCTGATCATGGAAGTCTAATAGAACAGCTTAATCAAGGAAACTCCTGCCTTAGTACTGCGCACATTGGGTGTCCTCGTGCAGAGCATCAAGCGATGAGAGGCGATCAACGGGGCGTCACTGAAGAATGACAAAACGAAAACGTCTACAAAGGCCATGGAAACAGCTTCTGGATTTGCACTTGTAACACCAGAACAGTCTCCTCAACCGCTAACTATAAGCATCTCTTGAGGCTTCTCGACACATAGAACCTCACAAATATTGCATTCTGAGCAGCATCCGGCCCTTCAAAGAAATCATCGACTATTTAGCAGACTCGAAAGTCCGTGCTCACCTTTTCCGATTCAACATTCCTTCCGGTGCTTTGTAAGAGAAACGGTACTATTCTGTTGTAAGAGAACAGATGAAAAAGAGATCTTATTTGCTGGAGAGGAAATTTTCATAGGTGTATCAGTAACCATTCAAAAGCTGGGACACAAGGCTACAGCCCCACGTTGCCGGTTTTCAAAAGAGCTTTACACTGCCAAATGATTACTATCGTTTGAAAAAGAGCTCTGTCCAGCGAGAAATTGCACGTTTGTAACGCAAGAAATCTCCTTCTACAGCAACGTCAAAAAATGCTTTCTTAAAAACAACCGACGTGGGGATGCAGCCTGAAGTCTCAACTTTCAAATGTTTACTTACAATCCTGTGAAAAGTTCCTCCCCAGCGAATGAGATCTGCTTTTCATTTGTCACTTCACAGCCACAAAGAACCAGAGAAACTTTGGGGTTATGTGGGGACAAATGACATGACAGATGAGCGGAAAGAACACTGGAGTGGACTTTGAGAGAATGCAAGATTGTTCTTGAAAGACCACCCAAACGATGCGCGGAAGTGTAAGTGGATAACTCAACTATCTGCATCTGCAGATGTCAACGAGTTTGGAATCATGGAATGGGCCTTGCGCACGTCACCACATTCGGAACCGATCATCACCATGGACGACAATTGCGTGAGAGAGAAACGAATGGAAATCACGCCGGAGCTTGCACCACCTGTGAAGACAGGCCGTAAAAGTATCCAAGTATTAATTTATCTCGGTGTACATCGACTTCAAGATCGTCAGCAGAAAGGAAATTCTTATCAGCTTATTTGAATCAATATACGTTATAACAAAGTATGTGAAAAATCGTACCGTGGAACCTGCTCTAACTTGATTCTCGTGCTACCATGATGATTGCCTTCATCGATGGTCAGCTCAAGAAGAACATCGACAGCGTGAACCTGAAACTTTTTCTACATAGTCCAGTATTGAAAATTGAAGGAACACACTGTGAGTTAAGGGCGGGCAGTGCAGTGGCTAATGATAAAGTGTGTCAGAAGGGCGAAATAATAATGGTGCACTGGTTCGTTCCCTCCCTTAGTAATCTTCTGCATCAAGTCAACTGAACGCCTCAGGGGACATCTTAGCTTGGCTGTCCCCAAAACTGCGAGAAAAATTATCTCGATCAGAATTCTACGATGTTCATAGAGAAGACCCTAGTTTGAAGCGACCGAAGTTCATGGGAGATGTTCGACAACCGTAGTGAAGGGAAATGAGCGGAATCCAACCGAATACATCAAGAAAAAGATGGGGTTCAAGCAGCAAACAGTCATGACAGGTGGTAAGAGATATCAAATCGAGTAGATATTTTCAACTTTCAATCGACTATTTTGAGACCTTCTTAGAAATCCGCAGTAATCCGATATAACTTTTTCAAGCTTTTCAGAGGTCCCGCATAGCACTACGAGTGCTAGGCGTGCATTTCGGTTTTTTCACAGGCCCCATCAGTAGCATACGTCATTCGGCTACTCGGTTCCTGTTATTATAGGGAATCGACGGCATGTTAGTTAGACAGATCATTGAGTAAAAAGACTACCCAATGTGATTTTCCTTCGGAGTGATTAATTGCCAAGGTTCACTTCCGTTTCAGAGCACATATTTTCAAACCTATCTGCTACGCTCGACAAGAAGTTTTCATAAAGTGTCCAAGCAGTGATCGGCGAGAAATATGAACATGTGAAGCATAACCTTGTTCT
This sequence comes from Parelaphostrongylus tenuis, assembly GCA_019055375.1. NCBI lineage: Eukaryota > Metazoa > Nematoda > Chromadorea > Rhabditida > Metastrongylidae > Parelaphostrongylus > Parelaphostrongylus tenuis. Next base: position 141,322 of record JAHQIW010007152.1, read on the forward strand.
GAATTTCGCATCATTATAAAAGGATCTTTTCAAAAAAGCGACCACGTACACGGATAATTTAAGGCTTAAGTTTTCGAATGATTACTAATCTTTCTCTTCAATCTTTTACTAATCTTTATGAAAACTTGTTGTCGAGTGCAAGGGATAGGCTTGAATATCTTTGCTACAAAACGAAAAAAGTACCACTGTCTATTGCAGTTCGTTCGGCTTGCGAATTACGACAGTGTGTGAGCATGTGATATATACACATATGTGCGTATATATATGCACATGCTTATACATGTATCTGAACATGTACATATACATATATATATATATATATATATATATATATATATATATATATATATGAACATATATGTGAATTTATGTATATTTATATGTGCATTTATATATGTCAACAACACTTTTGAATAAACATTGTTAATAATGCATCTATTAGACTAACTACTCATATCAAGGTTCACTCGCTGAGTTTAGTAAGATAACTCAAAGAATAACTCACATTGCCCAAGCGATGCACACTGCCACCTGGTCCACAGCTGGATTCTGTTGGTAGACGACCTCTTGCTCTTGACACCGATACACTGCACACTTCGAAATCATTCTATGAAAGAGAGAAAGCTAATAAATGTTCGGCTTCAAAATATTGATATTCCTCAAATAACCGATAGCAAACTTTTATAAGTGGAAAGAAAAGAGTGGTAGCAAAGGGGTAGCCTTTGTGGAGCAGAGGTAGCACGAATACCCGGTAAGGGTGAAACGCGAGTTCACCTCCCCACTAAGATAAAATTTTTTGCATATCACTCGACATTTTCGAAAAGCGAAAAAATCGATAGTCCATTAAAAGGGAAGGACAAAGTCCGCATGGCTGGAGATCTGTGCTAGCGATACATTTTTGCTTTGGACCACTTAAAAGACGTAAAGCTGGGTCTAGAGCGAGAGAACGAATTAACATCGGTAGTTTTAGTGAATCAAATCACTAAAGTATTCAGAAAAAGGGGTCTAAATATACCAAAATCCTGATTTATATGGCCAAAAGGTAGAAACTTACCGTTTCCTGTGAGTCATCAGTTTGAGGCCATATTATGATGATGCTGTCAGAAACTGAGGTCTGAAAGTACCTCGCACTTGAAATGATTATGGCAATAGACGATCGAAAATCGGATAAATCGACTGATATATCTAACTCCACCAATACGGCTACACTAGAATCAATTGTTTCAGGCCATTCTCATATGAAAAATTGATGTACTAGAGAGAAAACTTCGTTAGATCAATGCTCTTTGCCCCAGTAGAAAACAGACTAAACATTAGAAAGAAGAATAGAGAGAAAAAGAAAACGGCATATGTACATTGCTTGCTGCGACGCGGGTGCTGCTCATCCTTCGGCCCACAATATTCATAAACACCAAGAATCCCGGAATTGTAACCTTTAAGATTTGTACTGAAAATAACATTCTTTGATTTTACACAGGAAATACAACGACATTTATCATCAAACCTCCGAATCCGCTGTTGATGGCCAAACGAGCACTTTGATTTCGATTTCGCCACGACCGTTCAGAACGAAGTGGAAAATCAACTGAGAATAACTCTACAGCGAGCCTATATATATATAAGGCGATCGCCGGTGATAATGATAACGTCCGCTGATAACAGTTTGTTTTCGCCGGACGATCCGTTCAGCTGCGGTCGCTAACATGATCTGCCAGAACAAAACGTGTTAATATTGCGAAAAGCGCTTTCCCCTCAGCCCGGCGTCACCCCAGTCAATCACAACTCTATTTGAGCTCCTGGCATGAAGTTGAAAAGATAGGCGGCACTTATATGTCAGACGGCGACAAAATTTTATGCTGGCCTCATCCCCTGGATAGGAACTTCTCAATGTTGGTGACCATTCGAACGCTCTGGCTACAAGTCCACGTCGCCGGTTTTTCGGAACACCCTTTCATAAAGCTGCATTACTCAACATACATATATGTTTCTCACTCAACTTTTGGTTTCATTTATATCATGCGTACAAATCGCTGGAAGCACGAAAAGCATTTCAGCTTGTCGAGAGCTTCCCGTACTGTCAGAATCATACGTTTTTATCCGAAGTTTCCGTCGAAGCGCTGAAAGAATCACCATTTGAATAACAATATTTTAATCTCAGTGATAGTCTTACGTCGCCAGCGCAAAAGAGAACGTTGACAAATCACACCGGTTTTTTTGTGTCAACTTTTTGAGTTAATGGCGTAAACGTTCAGAAGATCAACGCAGCAGGATGACGATGGCACGAATAAGTGCATTACCACTGATGGGTTGCGCAGTAGCCACTTCAATTGAAGGTTTATCTAAAAATCAACTCCAATAAAGGTTTTTTTTATTCAGGATCAAATGAGTAAATATCGAGAGTTGTTTTTCGCGTTCACCCTTTGCGATATTCTACTGACGCCTCCACTGGCTCCACTCTCCTCTCTGGTGATCAAGTAAGAGCTAAGAATTCCAGCAAAATTTTCCCTATATGCATGCGCCATGTTGTTCTAGTTCAATCTTCAACTTCCTTTTCAATTATTAGCTTACATCAAAGCAGTGGTCGTTATTGTACGATGGTCCTGATACACTTTGATTATGCTAAATTCCAGTTTATTTGCAAATATGAGCCACTGTGATTTGCACAAATTTATGGGGTAAATTTCAGAACAATGCTATTTACGGGATACTCCTATCATCGACCTTTCGACTGCGCGTTCGATAACTCTAAGTGATCTTTCATCCTGCTTACGTAGCGACCAGGTTTCTGCTGCATACGTTAGGGCAGGGATAATTGTCGAGTCGAAAAGGTGGCACGGAGTTGGATGTTCTTTGTCTTCTTCACTACAACTTCGATGCCCTAAACGTTCCCCAAGCCGCTCGTTTCCTCCTGCTCAGCTGTGGGGCTAGGTCGTTCACCATGCTGATTTCACAACCTAGATAGACGTAACTGGAGTATTCGGAGATTGTCGTTCCGTTGAGCGTGAATGGGGCATTAGAAATCCATCCGTTCCTCATGAACACTGTTTTCGTTAAATTCAGTTGAAGACCAATCTTTCCACAGGCGTTATCGAAATCAGTCAACATTCGTTCTGCTTGGCTGATGTTGGTGTTATGAGAACGATTTTGTCAGCAAAGAGAAGATGGTTCAATTGTCGACCGTCAATTTTCACTCGCATTTCTTCCCATTCTAATGTTCGCATGACGTTTCGTAGGGTGGCAATGAATAGTTTTGGCGAAATTATATCGCCTTGTCGAACCCCTCTTCTTACGTCAATGGTGATATTGTTGTAGAATGGAGATATTTTGGTCGTAAAATCTTTATAAAGCTCACGAAAGATCATTATGTACCTAGTAGGGACGCCCTGGTTTTCCAGAGCCTCTATAACCGCTTCTGTTTCCACTGATTCAAAGGCTTTCTTCAGATTGATGAAAGTGAGACAGAGTGGTTGTTTGTACTCTCGCGAAACTTCAGTGAGTCTTGTGATCGTGTGGATGTGGTCTATGCTACTATATCCTTTTCGGAACCCTGCTTGCTCGCATGGCTGTCCTTCGTCCAGTGTTCTGTCAAACCTGTTTAGGCATGATTCGAGTAAAGAGTTCACAGACAACGGACAGCAAGCAGACTGGGCGATAATTGCATATGTCGTGAAGGTCTCCCTTTTTGACAACAACACGGTCTTGCTAGTTTTCCATCGAATAGGGACCTTGCATTCTGACAGGTAGCGAGTGAAGAGCCGAACCAGGGTGTTGATGAGAACTGGGGGCAGGTTCTTCAGGTGTTGTGGTCTAATCCTGTCTGAACCTGGTGTTGTTCTGTTTTTCACCGACGATATAGCATGTCGGATTACGGAAGGGAGGACCGGTGGATCGACATATTCGTACTCTTTCAATTTATATGACGGTAAGAGGACATGGCTAGCGAAGAGATCCGAGTAGTACTGGTGGATGATTTTCTCCATAGCCCTTCTGGAAGCTGTAAGTGTCCCGTCAGGGTATCGGAGTGCAATCATCTTGGTCTTATAGTTGGCGAAGCCTCGCTGGGCTTGCGAATGCTCTTCCCAGCTTCTGCAGCTTCTGCCATAACTGCTGCTCTTCTCTCTTTAAGGTCTTCTTTTATCGCTTCTCTGCATCGTTTCGCAAGTTCGGACGTTAAGGTTTCGGTTGCCTGCAGCTCGTGCGATTCCACGTTGACGTATCAGCTCGAGTGTCTGCGGAGACAGGCGTCTCTTCGTGACCTTAGGACTCTCAGCTTTTATAGCGCTAACGTGAAGATATTCAACGAGTCGATCGTATTCTTCGTCGATGTTGTCGACAACGGTATCTTCCCAAGAGCCGACTAATGATGTGAATACATCGCAGTTTATGGTAGTTCTAGGACTTCATTGTTTGAGTTTAGCGGCTTTCTCTCCTCTACTCGAAAATCGGAACGTTACGCGAAGGAGGCGATGGTCTGATCCCGTGTAGAACTTAGCAGCAACAGCGACGTCGGTCAAGAAAAACCTTCGATTTACTATGCTGTGATCTATTTCGTTATGGTACTCTCCATTGGGAGACTCCCACGCCCATCGCTGAGAAAGAGGCTTTTGGAATTGCGAGGTACCATGGATGGTTTGGGTCGTCATGATAAACTCGGATAGTCTCACCCTGTTCACTTCCATTTTAGTTCGTGGGCCTCTATGTCACATTCTTCAGACGTTCTTCTAGGCCCGATTTTTGCGTTAAAATCTCCGACAATGACCTTGAAGAATGTACGATCTTCTCTGAAGAATTTTTCGAGGTCCATATCGAACGCTTTGAGTTCGTCTTCGTCATAGCTTGATGTTGGTGCGTAAGCAACGAAGATGGTCAAAGCCGGCAGAGAACCACATCGTTTCAACCGTAATCGTCCGATACGGCTTGTTAGTTTTTCAAACGAATCAATGCTCACGGTCAAATTTGATTTGACGAGGACGCCAACGCCAACGACACCTCTGCGATCGCATGTTGCAAGGAACAGTTCTTCTCCGGTATCACAGACAGCGTGAAAAGGATGGCGCCTTCTCGTCTCAGACAGGCCAATGACATCGTGCCTTATTATTCTGCTTGAAGAAATATATATATATCACCTGTCACCTGTCGTCCCGTCGATCATCGAGTGACTCGAGCGGGTACCAGCAACATTTCCATTTTTCCCTATCGCGTGCAAGAGTGGCTCAGTGGGTCCGCCTCGCTCTAAGATTTGCTGAGCATCATATCTATCTTCTATCGCTTTCGTGAAGAAATCGGTCAACGGGAAGTGGTCATCCTGTAGAGCGCTTGATGTCCCGAGGAATCCAGTCGGTAACGGCTCTCTTCCATCAGTTGTCGTTGAAGCGCATCACATGTCCGGCCCACCTTATTTTCGACATGCTGGCGTGGAGAACGGCGTCTCTGAATTTCGATCGTTGACGTAGATCGGAAATTCGAATCCCTTCTCTCATTTACGAGATGCGGGATACTCCTAGCTCGACCTTTCGACTGCGCGTTCAATATCGCCAAGTGATCTTTCGTCCTGCTTACGTAGCGACCAGATTTCTGTTGCATACGTCAGGGCAGGGAAAATCGTGGAGTCGAGAAGGTGGTCACGAAGTCGGATGTTCTGAGTCCTCTTCACTACATCTTCGATGCTCTTAAACGATCCCTAAGCCGTTTGTTTCCTCCTGCTCAACTCTGGAGCTAGCTCTTTCATCATGTTGATTTCACGACATAGATAGACATAAATGGAGCATTTGGAGGTCGTCGTTTCGTTGAGCGTGAATGGGGCATTCAAAATCTATCCGTTCATCATAAACATCCTTTTCGTGGGTTTATTCAAAGACCTATCTTACCAAAGGCGTTATCGAAATCGGTCAACATTCGTTTCGCTTGGCTGATATTTGGTGTTATGAGAACGATATCGTCAGCAAAGCGAAGATGGTTTTAATTGTCGACCGTCAATTTCCACTCCCATATCGTCCCATTCTAATGTTAGCATGACGTTTTGTAGGGTGGTAGTGAATAGTTTTCGGCGAAATTGTATAGCCTTGTAGAGCCCCTCTTCTTACGTCAATTGTGATATTCTTGCAAAATGGAGATATTTGATCGTAAAATCTTCATGAAGCTCGCGAAGGATCATTATATACCGAGTAAGAATGTCCTGGTTATCCAGAGCCTCTATAACCACTTCTGTTTCCACCGGACATAGACTATCTTCAGATTGATGAAAGTGAGACAGAGTGGTTATTTGTACACTCGTGAGATTTCAATGAGTCTTGTAATCGTGTCGATATGGTCTATGGTACTATATGGTTTTCGGAACCCTGCTTGTTTGCATGGCTGTCCTTCGTCTAGGGTTCCGTCGATCTTGTTTAGAATGACTCGAGTAAAGAGTTTATAGACAATGAACAGCAAGCAGACTGGGCGGTAGATGCTATAGCAAACCTCCCAACGGAGTTTTGCTCTCTTTTCGGGAATTACATGATAATTTAGGCAGCGCAAATGGTCTACGACCTTAGAGAGCAAGTGGTATCGCAGAGGCTCGAGGACCTTAGACAGAAATGGTCCAAGTGACAAGGGCGGCACCCAGCTGCCACCAACCTCAACACTCAGTTCGATCGCGGGTCATCATCCGTACGGTCGTCTGACATCACCCGGCCCACCTCACCTCAGTACATTGTCGATCCATTATTGCTCTCTCTACACAACCTCGTTGTCCTGTAACTAATTACTTTCATAAGGTTGCATTCATACAACTCAGATGAATTCAATAGATTTGTGAGCGGAACATAGTACTTCCGTGGCGGAGCAAACTCTCTTTGGCTATGCTCGACCCATCACCGCGGTTTAGGGATTCTGCCCATATCTAATCACTAGCGACCCCACTGCTAACACTATATACTCACCCACTGGATCCCGCCGTCGGTGTTCTACTTGGGGGCGAACATAGCATTCCCAAATGGGCTCCGCCGCTTAGTCATGCTTCGACAATTACGAAACATCGTCAATTACAATAACATTGTCACCTGTCATAACAATGTCAAAAAGCAATAACAATTTCATATGCAATAACATGATCACTTGATAACATCATCACTTACGATAACATCATCACCGTCAGCTACAATAACACCTCTTGCCATAACACTGTCCTCGATGCTCCTCATCAGTCGGTCACCCATATTGACTTACGCATATGTTCGCATAACGATATGTCGTGATCATATATATATATATATTATTATATTATCATTTTAGTAATGCATGTATATTATAGGTTGTTTTGGTATAATCCATATAAAGGATTTAAACTCTTCTCTCTTGTCCGTTGCGAGACACAAATCGGCAGCGGATCACAACAGCAAAACCACTGAACCTTCACCACAGATGCCTATGTCGTGAAGGTCTTCCTTTTTGAACAATTATACGGTCTTGCTGGTTTTCCATTGGATCAATGGAATATATATATACATGTATATATATATATATATATATATATATATCCAGAGACCTCCCTCTACGAGGGATCCCACCCGGTAGTCGCGAGGGCAGGTGGCGCTTTTCCAGGTGGTGGATAGGTGAATAAATGTAAACCAAAATAGCGCCAGTTAGAACGAGTACGGAGAGGCTGCTAAAATCTCAGGACCAAACCAGGCTGCCAGGATCGAAACGGACTGAAATGGCAATCTGTACCTACAATGCAAGAGCCCTAGCTCACGAATCCGCTGTAGAAGATCTATTAATTCAAGAAAGAAGGATAAGGTACGACGTCATTGGCCTAGCTGAGACGAGAAGGCGCCATCATTTTCATGCTGTTTATGACACCGGAGAAGAACTGTTCCTCGGAGCATGCGATAACAGAGGTATCGGTGGCGTTGGCGTCCTTGTCAAATTGAATTTGACCGTGAACATTGATTCATTTGAACAGCTTACAACCCGTATCGGAAGATTACCATTGAAATGATATGCTTCTATGCCGGCTTTGACCATCTTCGTTGCCTAGGCACCAACATCAAGCTGTGACGAAGGCGAAGTAGAAGCGTTCTATATGGACCTCCGAAAATTCTTTAGAAAAATTGTACATTCTTCAAAGTCATTGTCGGGGACCTAAAAGAACGTCTGAATAACGTCACATAGGAACTCACGGACTAGAATGGAATGAATAGGGCGGGAGGCCATCTGAGTTTATCGTGACGACCCAAACCATCCATGGTAACTTACAATTCTAGAAGCCTCACTCTCAGCCATGGACGTGGGAGTCTCCGCGTCTGGAGAGTACCATAACGAAATAGACTACATCTTAGTAAATCGAAGGTTTTGCCTGACCGATGTCGCTGTTAGTCCTAAGTTCTACACGGGACCAGACCATCGCCTCCTGCGCGCAACGTTCTGTTTATCTCGTAAAGGAGAGAAAGCCGCTAAATATAAACAACGAAGTCTCAGAACTATCATAAACTGGGATGTAATTGAATCAATAGTCGGCTCTTGGGAAGATACCGTTGTCGACAACATCGACGAAAAATACCATCGACTCGTTGAATATTTTCACGTTATTGCTATGAAAGCCGAGAGATCCAAAGTCACGAGGAGACGCTTGTCTCCGCAGACACTTGAGCTGATACGTCAACGCGGAATCGCAGGAATCGCAGCTATCAGGCAACCGAAACCTTACGTCCGAATTTGCGAAGCGCTGCAGAGAAGCGATCAAAGAAGACCTCAAAGAGAGACGAGCAGCAGTTGTGGCAGAAGCTAGAAAAGCTGGGAAGAGCATTCGCAAACCCAGCAAGGCTTCGCCAACTGTAAGACCAAGATGATTGCACTCCTTATACCCTGATGGGGCACCTACAGCTTTCACAAGGGCTATGGAGAAAATCATCTACCAATACTATTTGGATCTCTTCGCTAGCCATGTCCTCTTACCGTCATATAAATTGAAAGAGGACGAACATGACGTTGCACCGGTCCTCCCTTCGAAATCCGGTATGCTATATCGTCGGTGAAGAACAGAACAACACCCGGTCCAGACAGGACTAGGCCAGAACACCTGAAGAACCTGCCGCCAATTCTCATCAACACCCTGGCTCGGCTCTTCAGTCCCTACCTGTCAAAATGCAAGGTCCCTATTCAATGGAAAACCAGCGAGACTGTATTGTTGTTCAAAAAGGAGATCTTCACGACATAGGCAATTATCGCCCAGTCTGCTTGCTGTCCGTTGTCTGTGAACTCTTTACTCGAATCTTGCTAAACAGGATCGACAGAACACTGAACGAAGGACAGCCATGCAAACAAGCAGGGTTCCGATAAGGATTTAATACCATAGATCACATCCACACAATTACAAGACTCATTGAAATCTCACGAGAGTACAAATAGCCACTCTGTCTCGAACTGGAGAAAGCCCTTGATTCAGTGGAAACAGAAGCGGTTATGGAGGCTCCGGATAACCAGGGCGTCCCTACTCGGTACATAATGATTTCATGAGCTTTACAAAGATTTCAAAGCCAAAATATTTCCGTTCTACTTCAATATTACGCCGATGTAAGAAAAGGGGTCAACAAGGTGAAATAATTTCGTCAAAATTATTCACTGCCACTCTCCAAAACGTTATGCGAACATTAGAATGGGACGATGTGGGATGAAAATTGACGGTTGGCAATTGAACTATCTTCGCTTTGCTTACGATATCGTTCTCATAACACCAAACATTAGCCAAGCGGAACGAGTGTTGACCGATTTCGATAAGTCCTGTGGAAAGATTGGTCTTCAACTAAACCTAACAAAAACGATGCTTACGAGGAACGGATGGTTTCGAATGCACCGTTCACGCTCAACGGAACGACAATCTCCGAATACTCCAGTTACGTCTATCTAGGTCGTAAGATCAACATGATGAACGACCTAGTTCCAGAGTCGAGTAGGAGGAAACGAGCGGCTTGGGAACGTTTAAGAGCATCGAAAATGTAGTGAAGAGGACAGAGAACATCCGACTCCGTGCCCACCTTTTTGTCTCGACAAATATCCCTGCCCTAACGTAGGCAACAGAAACCTGGTTGCTACGTAAGCAGGATGAAAAATCACTTGGCGTTATTGAACGCGCAGTCGAAAGGTCGATGCTAGGAGTATCCCGTAATTCGCAAGTGAGAGAAAGGATCCGAAGTTCCGACCTACGTCAACGATCGAAAATCAGAGACGCCGTTCTACACTCTAGGATATCGAAAATAAGGTGGGCCGGACACGTGATGCGCTTCAACGACAACCGATGGACGAGAGCTGTTAGCGACTGGATTCGTAGGCACATCATGCGCTCTTCAGAAAGACCACCTTCTCGTTGACCGATTTCTTCACAAAAGCGATAGAAGATAGATATGATGTTCAGCGAATTCCTAGAGCGAGGAGAATCCACTGGGCTACTCTTGCACACGATAAGAAAAAATGTAAGAGTTGCTTATACCCGCTCGAGTCACTCGACGATCAGCGGGACGACAGGTGATACAGGTGATTATATATATATATATATATATATATATATATATATATATATATATATATATATATATATATATCCTATGTGCGAAGAAAACTCTGAATGTAAAGTGTGATTTTATTTTGCCTCTCACAGTGCGCTATAAGATTTTTTGCGAGAACCAGTTGAAGCTTCAAATTCGCCGAGACTTTGGCTATTGAATGAGCTTAGAGAAGTCCAATAAAAAGCGATCCGTAGAATTTGATTGAAAGAATAAGACAAGCCTAGTGCCAAACACATTTTTATTTTTGCTGGTACAACACATTATATAGGCTTTTTGCAAACCAAGCAACGTGTCTAAATCTTAGATGGTTAAGCTTTCGAATGACTACACAAGTTTTAGATAAGAAGCTTTGTTCAGTGGAAGAAGACCTCCGGAAATTTGAGGATCTGAATCACCCTCATCGTCTGCAAATGTGCGAATAAAATAGTGAATGAAGCCGCTAATAATTAGAAAATAATTTTTTTGCACCTTTCTATTCGATGTTTTCTAAGACCTTGCTTAAAAGTAATACTTCTCGATGGCATAATTTGAGCTTCTCAAGAGGTCTTTTATGGAGACTTTTGCAGTACAACACACGTGATCGGCCTTGACGGTCTCGTCAATCGCACAGTGCCTTTCGTCATAGCCGATCCTCCTCTTGCGGAGGGGGGGGGGGGGGGGGGGGGGGGGGGGGAGGGGAGAGGGACCAGCCCCTTTTCATAGAGAAATCGCCTACGAACACGTTACATATTATGTGATTTGAAAATCCACTTCTCCACGGAGAACATTCTACTGCATGTCCAGTGTCGAGCAAACGACGATGGTGTCAAGGCCGAATCACGTGTATTGCACTATATAAGTGCTCATGAAAGGACTCATGGAAGGCTTGAAATATGCTGTGAGAATTTTTCAATCATCAGTATGCTGATGTAGTGGATTAGCAGCATCAAAAATTGTTTGGACGGGCAATGATGTCGAAAAAGTTTGACGTCGCTATTCAATCAAACTTCATCGAAATCTCTCACATGTTTCTCAAATTAGTCAGTTTATGTCCTCGAAGTACACAAATCATCCTTGTTACATTTTCATGAAAAAACCTCCCCTATCGTTTTTCTAGGTACCGCTGCAAGCTTCTGTGGCCGAAAAGATCAGCCGTTATTTGATGTCAGGAACTGGAGGTTCTTTGGAGAGTTCCAACATTGACGACGACGTATTCTCTTCATTGAACGGCATGAAATCTGCCATTTTAAATGCTGGAACTAATGAAGAATTCGTCGATGATGCCATCAGTTGTTGATAGCTTCTAGTGGTTTTGAATTTTGTTGATTCTTAGCAAGGTGCAGGAGCGCAACTATATCTGGCCTGTGTTTCCAGGTAGACAGTTTTGATCGTGGCTTTCGGGTACGCCCATCTGTCGCGTTGATCGAGAAGCAGGGTATAGCTCGTGACCGAGAGAGAATGTTCAAACAACTGGGAACTTCTATGCCAGTTCCACTGAAATCGATGAGTGCACGAGTTGGTTATCGAGATTCAACTCGACAGTGTGAAAAACTTCATTCAACGACATTACTGAAGCCTTCAGTAACTTCCTTGGACGCTGGTGACGAAGAGTACGTGAAACCTAGTGCACCCTCAGTGACCCATTCACTAAATATGGGTGGACCAAGGCAGAATTCTAATACTGTGTCGCGTCACCAGCCAGGAAGCTCAGTTCAGTACCCGAGTAGATCTTATGGTATCCAGTTCTTAGATTCACTATATCAACTACCTTGTAAGCATTTGAGAGCGATGGGTTTTGTTATTCATTAGTTCAAAGCGTCTATGCTCAAATTGTCACTGAGCATACAGGTTATATCATTAGGTTTTTTCACTGTAAGACACTGCTTACTAACAAACCGGGGTAGTTTGGTTATCCTCCCATTTAGGAGGCCTTAGGTTAATCAACATCGCGCTTTATCGCGTTTCATAGTAGAAAACACTTCTTCTCATGTCTTGTAATGATTTTCGTGTAACTGGTCATCAAATGGACGTAAGTGGTTGGAGAGGCTTTGGAACAGATAAGTAGTAGTTGAATTGAGTCCGCGTTCCTGGTATACCGTTCCTTACATCCGTCTCAGATCGACAAATTATGACTTGTCTGGGGGTAACAGCACTGACTGATCTAACGGTCAGTCTCTTTAAGTCATTGTAAAGGCCGGATATGCATGGAATCACCTCTAACGACACTTAATAAGGCTTAATTCATGGCACATTTCTCAGGGATTAATCAATTCCAGGAGCTACAGCTCTTATTGAGTACCATAAAAGTGAGTAAATTATACCTACGATGCAATTGCCTCTTAGCCTTACAAGGTCCCGGATACCTTACCAGCACATTATAATTGCAAATGGACGAGGTGTTTTTATAACTTAAACTGGTTCTGAACCCCTGCCATCTCTCAAAAATTTGCAGTAATCCCATATATTGAGAGGAACGAGAAGTTTCGAACGCTATTAGTTAGGAAATTGGTAGAGTAGCATGGAATTCGCTCGATCAGCTGTCGTTTCCTTGCGACGTCTCGTCCTATAAGCCGCCGCCAGCAAGCCCTGCAGCTGCCGTTTCCATGGTTTCGCTATTTTCCATCTAAGAATCGCTTTTAAGTGAATGGATAATCTTTTGGTATTTTTTGAAAAATCGAATTTTTGCAAATTATTCCGCTTTATAAGTCGATCCTTGTTTTCATCCACATTTCTGTTAGCCCGTTTAGGTAAATATTCCGCATAGACTTTTTTGAAACCACCCCAGCTGAACGAAGATGTAGTATCATTATTCTGTTGAAAAACGTATTTCCTCTCTTTCTTCTCTATGTTTTATAGATGTGTTTTAGTTCACTCAGTAATTTTGATTCGAAATTATCTAGTTCTCCTGACTTTGTTCAAATTTAAGATTTTATTTCAAACACATGTTCGTTTTGACATCGCTCAACAACGGCTAGCAAGCCTCAAACTTAAGTGTTTTCTGCAAAAACTGCCTGCTGAGGCTCTGTGGAAAGTTTTGCTGAAACCAAAATGGTCCCGAAGTCAGTAAATAGTTAGTAATCATCCATTATAAATTCGCTTTTCAAAGCTGAAGAGAAAAAGAACTAAAGCTTTTGTGTAATTACACATATGTTATGAATCACTCTTTAATCTTATATCCACGTCATTTCACTCAGTTTTCAATTCCTGAGGAAGTTTTTCTTCTTCAGAGTATTGAACAGGGGACATTACAGAAGCTGCGATATGCTTCGGCGCTTATCACGAAAGAACTCATCGAGCGGAAAAAATACGCTCGGAAAATTCATTGAATTCACTGACTCACCTATATGGGCGTTGCCCATCGCTACTTTTATAGAGCATCGTTCAATTGGTGAGTTTTTACGAACTTGACAGATGTAATTAGCTCATACGTCTCACATAAATGGAATAATAAGTAGAAGACACCGAGTGACAATGGCAGGTATATATGAATAACCTGAGTCGTGGGAAAGTGTAGCATAGTGGTCAACCTTTTGCACTGTACGCTCGTTAGCAGTTCTTTAGTCAAATGCGTTGCTGATGTCACTAGTTGTCTCTGCTTATTTACGATTCATTTTGAACACGACTGAAAAATTGCTCGAATTTGCTTCTAGTCTAACATCCTTTCTATGTGCCAGGATCAGCACAATGAAGGGGATGATAAGTTATGCAAACTAAAAATAATAAATCTTGTACCTTACTGATAATACATGACTAGTTCGCCTCAGTTAGTGGTAAATATGAGAAATGATACATCGGTGCGCTCCTATCTGCTTGTCTTAGCGCACAGTATCAAATTGATAAGCATTTTTTAGTCTTCTTTACTTTTATCGAATGCGTCTTCACAGTGTATTTTTGCACTGTACAGAACCTAGTACTCATGGCATTTATGTCACTTTCCATCTTCTTTTCGAACGTCGTAGCATAGTGACTAAAGCGTCTCTTTGCAATCCTGTAGATAGCCTGGCTGTGGCGTTCCACAGGGCGTTCTTGTTGACGGCCGGAGAGTGTCGAGGGGGCGGGGGGAGGGGAGGGGGAGGTGGAGCCCGGCTCCACGCGCGCCGCGACGAGCATCACGGCCGAGTGGCCGCGGTGCGACCTTCTGTAGGCTAAGGTTCATTAACTGCTTTTCTTAGTGAACATTTGCGACTGCCATGAAAAGATTCTCCAGGTGCTTCATCTTCACACGAGTGTTGTTAACCAAATTTGATTGAGGATCGTAGCATTACGAATAGATTCTCCTGGGTCACAGAATTTCCGTGCACGTTATAATTATTGTTGGGTTGAAGTATTGAACGATGAAATGATTGAAATGCCGAGTACCTTCTTAACCCTATTCACGCTACTGAGAGAACGAATATCTCGTTTTATATCACAATACGGCGCTTAGTGGTGCCTGTTGCGGCAAGGCGATACATTTAAAAAGCATTAAGCGCCAAGAAAAGCGGATTATGTGTCGCATGTGCTCTTGTGAACATAACACAATGGAATTTTTGATGTGGACAGAGGCATTGTAAACATCAAGTTATTTAATCATTGGATTTATTTATTGTGATAACACTATTTTTTCAGTTTTATCTTATAGTCCATCAACACACTTATTGCGCGGATGCTTGCAGTTCCTTCACTCGACTAGATTCCTCGCATTTATCCTCCACAAAAGCTTTTGATTCTCCATGCAATCTTGGAAACAGCCGAGCTATGGGGTGCCCACGTAAGCTGTAAAAGAGCGTCAAGGGGTTGGGTCAGCTTCTTACTTTCCATCACTAGTCACTTTGATAGCCTACTAAGATACTATTAAAATATCATATTACACTGCTAAGGGTTATATCCACAATCGCGGAAAATCATACAGTAAATTAAAAGCACTGATTTGTGGAAGACAATAAATGCAAATGAGAGTTCGTATAGAAAATTGGAATTTTTTAGTTTTCGACAGACAACAGGGGAATATTACGATGTACGAAAAGATCCATAAGGAATTCAGCGAGTTGGTGGACACTTTAATCGAATGTTTTTGTGCCGATTCAAATATTCCGATGGACTCTCTTCGTCAAGAACTCAAAAGTCCAGAAGTAGATAAATTAAACAATTCGACAAAAGGTTAGCACATTTTTCAAATTTCTGCAGACTTGATAATGCAATATTGATAGCAGTCCAATAAATAAGTAGCGAACCCCACTAAGGAGTATACGGCATCCCACTGAGGTTAAGGGATGTCACTGCGACACACAGGGCTTTTGGTGGGATCCCGTGCAACGAAGTTTCATAGATCTCCTCGTAGTGAGCAAAGTGGTTCAATAAATGTAGATCAAAAATAACTGCTGAATGATAGGTCATTTAGCGGTAAGTTACTTTATAGCCAACTGTGCATCCAGTAACCGATACAGTGCTCAATGAAGTTCAATGTTCAGCGCATCTTTGAGATATAGTTCGACAATGAAAGCTTTCTAATATTGACATCTAGAACCCTATAGCTCATAAAGTGCCTCAGTTCAGAGAGTAAAAAATCTTTGGCTTCAGTCTTCAGTTATGATCACCTGTAAGTAAAATGAAGCGTGACCTTTTCTGTGTCGCTCAATCTGTAAAGATGTGGTCGCTATTCTTTCTCAGTCATTCCATGGACTTCGCTCGTCCAGTGAACCTAATTTATAGTACCTATTTCTTTTTGAGTTTCTCGTCATCTATTGGATTGTGTCGTGTCTTTTAATGTTGCTTGCCGGTGTTGCTTGTCTTTTGTTGGCGTCTAAGATATACTGCGTCAGGTGGCGATCAACTAAGGGACCGGATTTCTATAAAACCCAGCATGAATAGTTAATATATGTAATCTTAAATAATCATCTTACTTAACTGATGCGAGGTTGATAGTAGTAGTAACAGCAGTCAGTGGGTGACGTTTCGGCGACTTCGCCTTCTAAAGAACATGGTCGTACGTTCTAGTAGACTATTCAAATTTCGAATTGCTAGTACTGTTACTGCTATTACTGTCAGTCATTTCACATTTGTCCAATATGGAGTGACGAGCCTTAGGTTCTACATAAGTGCTCATGTGGACCTATCGCAGGCGAACCAAAAACACAACTCTTTCATTGATCTCTTAGCATCGTCATAGAATAAAGGGTCAGACATTCGCCAAAGTTTTTTTCGTGATGTCTAGATGATATTAAGTGAATAATGAATTTGTTCGATTAGAACATAAAGTTTAGAGAGGCTTCTTTACAAAGACCCTATGGTTACGCCTTGTTCTTGTCACAGCCTCTTTATTTATCTTTGAGAAGTGTCAGTGAAGCAAATATATTCAAAGTTAGCAACGAAGCGAGAAAACGAGTAGCGAGAAGTGTAAATATGAAGGAAATATTTGGCTGATCAAAACTTTTAATAAAATTATTTGGCTTTCTTTCTTCTTTTCAAGAAATGATATCTCACACAAAGAAGACGTTGCTCCTTTCGGCATAAAATTTTGCTGCGACAGCGACATTGGTCAGCGAAGGCTTTGATTAACTAAATACTGGTCTATTTGACCACTCAGCATCGAAAATTTTCACATTCTTTTTTGCAAGTGAGGTTTATGAATTGTGGGTGTACTATGGATAATCATGGTTGCTATGGTAGACTCTAACAGCTGGCCAAGTTTGTTTTCAATTTTAAACATAGCCCTCGTCGATACTGGCGTTGAAATTCATAAACTCTGACTTCATCGTTAATCAAAGCTTGATAGAAGGGTTGGTTCTTTATGTGCAATTTCTCGTAGCTCATAAGGATCGCTTTCACATTTTTTAGACATCGTTGCTTGAAAGGAAAGTTTGTTGAAGTCGGTATTGATCTGTTACTAGTTTCCTATCCAGAGTTCTTTACCGAGAGTTTACAATGACCCGAGAGAGGGTTAGTTCTTCAAGCGAATCAGAATTTATGGTAAGCTCCTCTTCACAAGGATGCAGCGTCTCCTATTCGCTCTAATGTCGGTTCTTTTCAAAAACAGTTTTTCCTCTCTGCAGTAGTAGACGATACCGTACAGGTGGTTTTTACATGCCTCAACAACCCTGGTGAGGTGTTGCTGTTTCTTTGCATCAAATGGTTTCAAAGGAAAACTCAGGTGCACATGAATCGCTCTGTAGTTTAACTGCCGTATTGAGTGCCTTCTGGATGCTTGTAAACGAGTACTACAGAACGTACATACAGCCAATTAGCCTGCGTAGCTTTCAATATGGTAATCTGGTTAACGAGTCGCCCAATCTCTCTCTCTCTCTCTCTCTCTCTCTCTCTCTTTCGAACTAAACCTGCAGCTCTTTCGTTTGAGAAGACTTTGTACCACCCAACCCCCTTCCCACACCGTTTACTTCCCAGTCACTTAACAGTAGCCTTTTAGTGAAGTTAATTTGTATAGCATAACAGCATGAAACAGATCACACTCGCACGTTAATGAACATACCCCACTCAAATACAGAAGATATGTGTCACTTCTTCTTAGCAGAAATAGGTAGTCCCTACTGTAGATTCACATAAATTCAAAGAAATTATGTTTTTTTTAGACTTGTCTTCAATCCCCTATCTTCCACCTGTAAACACACCATGTAGCAACCGGGTGCAGGATCTCCTTGTGAGAGTGATCCGTGGAAATGACCTAGACTGAAAGGAAACAAATTCAAAATCCAATAAATGTAGGAGATTGTTTTCGTTTAGACAAGCCTCGAGCCGATTGCAGCCGCAGAAAACTTCAACGTTTTCGTACCTATGATGATGAGAAAAAACGTCGAATTACAACTCCAAGCATTGCAAATGATTGAGGTAAGTCCCGACAAAGTTTTCCAATTGTGATGAGAGGCAAGCCTAAGACTATAACGTTTTCTTAGCCCACCTAAAGTAAAACACAAAACAGGTCATCCAGTGGATGGAATCTGCCTTGTCTGAAAGTTCTGAAAAGTTTCCTGGACCTATTCACGGAATGAATCTCGTCTGTTAGTTGTGACCAGCAAGCTACTGTACTGCAAAACTGATTCACGCTGTTTACGTCAGCGTACTTACAAACGGAAAACGACCTATCTGATAAAATTCCCAAATTAGTTTTGCTGGTAACTAGCATATGTGGAAACCGCAGAGAATAGCAGTGGTTGGTTATGCAGTTTGTCAGGAAGTAAAGTGTTGATCAAATCCCAACCAACGCCTATGTGTGATTTAAGTGCAAATGCTTCAAATAGGCTATTTCTAAGATCTCGACAAGAGTGGAATTGACTAGGAATAACGACGGTTAGAGTGGATGTATACGCTAAAAGTTTGAAGACCTCCATGTTTGATGACCATGACAAAACGAATCGAATGTCAAGAGCTGCTGGAATTCGGGCATTAAATGTGGGTCATGATGCGGATCCTAGCGCTTCTGGTAGAGATTCATTTCTCGCATTCTTCCTCCCACAGAGGCCACAGCTTAAGAATTTTGTTTTTTTTATTAGTGTCATGATATGCTAAAGGAGTCCCATTCTAGCATTCCTAAAGATAGCCGAGTCAAGACGCTTCCACGTGATCACAAAAGCCGGTGGGGTAGAGGCTGAACTAATGAACTGCCTATTCATGGCCGCCATAATAAAAGACTCCATTATACCGCTACTACTTATACTAGGTTTATTGTACTAGTAATACTAGTCATAACTACAATAATAACAATAATAATGTAGTAATGATAGTAATAATAATGATAATACTCGATATTTCACTTTAGTTCATGTGCGGTCTGATTCCATCCGCTTTACAAATAGAGGACGGCGAGACCCTCAGAAACAAACCTAGAATATTTTCACCAGAGGAAACTGAAAGATACGTCATGATTGCCGTGATGAGGTGAAATGAGCGCAAAGGATTTTGGATACTGTACCATCTTCCAAATTGCAGGCAAAGTAAAGAAGAATTTGACAATCTCAGTAAACTCGAAATGGATGAATTGGAGGAGGTGTTGCGTAGTAGCGAGGAGGAAAAGCGTCGTCTCGAGCAGGAACAAAGCAAAGAGCAAGAACTATTCTCTCAAGCGCTCACTCAGGCCGAAAAGGTGAATATTGCCGTTATTACTATGCGCGCCATTCGTTTATGTGTGATCAAAATCTGCGATAAAAAACTAATGAAGTGGTTTTATTTTTTCAGAATTTTCTCAATAATGTTTGAGCCTATCGATTATATTTGACTTTACATCAATGTTATGATGAAAATATGAAATATCTGTCAGCGTGACTGGGTTCAATGTCGAGACCGACTATCCGGGCCAGGCCATTGACAGCTTGCGGCTGACAGGTAGATGCGAGTCGTAGCGTAGAAAGATTGGTGTGCAAAGTGGGCATCAGTAGTGTAACGGATAGAGCACGCGCTTCCAGAAAGAGTGAGGTGCGAGTTCTGGTCCTTCCTGACACGAAAGCTTTGCAGACCACTCTATATCAGTGGGTATATTCGAAACATCATACTTCCACTAGAAACGGTCAAATAAAAAGGATTTCATTTGATTTTTGGAATTATGAAACTTAGGCTTGAGCGAAAATCTCCAAAAGTTAGTCACAATAACAATTCCACGATATTTAAGGGAATGGAATATCCGAGGGAAGAAGTGTCATTGACGTCAACTGAGCCGACAAGAGCAATAGGAGCTTCATCAATAGAAAGAACCACTTCTGTGGACCACAGTCAACAGTCTACCGGAATCACAGATGCAGAGCCGAAGTCTACTAAGGAGACCGTCAGAAAGAATAAGCAGGAAGAGAGCACTGAAAAATCTATTGCGAAGTCATCCTTGTTTTCTGATAAGGATCGAAAAGAAAATACGGATGACATTCCGGCGCTGGCAAAGCCGCGAGATGTGGCTGAACATAATGAAGAGAAAGAAAAAGAGAAAAAGTTGGTTAATTGTGATGATTTGTAAGTCTAAAGCATATGGATATTCACAATATTTCAGGATAAATAAGAGGCCACCTACAGCTAAACGAGCCAACACTCTTCAAAACGCGGAGGACAAACCATCCACAAAAAACGTATCTCTGAAGGGAAGGCGTGTGAGTGTTCCATTAGATTATTTTTGACATGGTTCCTTCACATATCTGGTGATTATTATTTAGGCCAACATTTCATGTGGTCTGTTAAATGAGCTGATTAATAGAGCCCGATACACGTGTTTCGACCTTGCCGATCTCATCAATCGGGTACCCTTCGCCTTTTGCCGATCCTCTCGGGGCGCTCAATCCCATATACTAAGACTAGGAGATGCCGAACATTTTACACTGTCTGTTAAGTGATGACATAGTTCTTTGGATATGAGTGTGAGAATAAACGACGGCAATGTGAAGAGATGAACTTGTGATGGTCACCAAACTCAGTTTTAAGTGGCATTCTTCTACTACCCTCTCTGTCATTAAACTGTATGTCATTGCTGAATGCTTTGAGAAGTAGACAGTTATTAGGCTGCTGTCGTTCCTGTATTTCCAGTATTTTACGCCAGTTTGAAGACGTTTGGTGCTTATATCTATATAATTGTGCCGAGGTAGTGCAGTGGTTAAAGGTACTCTTGTGGTGCACACAATCGTTGGTTAGATACCGATGCATATACTGACTGATCTTCCATCCTTTCGGGTCTACCGTATTGGTGCTGGACTTGTCTGGAGTATGAAAAACAACTATTTGTAACATAGACAAGCTCCTGCATGATCGAATCTGTGTTTACTCACCTCAACGTTTCTATTTATTGAATCGGTGTAGTTTCGTGCTAGTATCACTCCTAACTCTCCAGCCATCCGTCGAAAGAAAAAGACGTGATAGCATTCCAAACTTTGACAAGAAAGACGAAACAGAAAAAGAAGAGCACGGAGTTGTTTATGGACCACGTGAGAAAAACATTTACGATGTCAACGTAAGTTATCTGATTCGTTATCTTTTGTTACAGTGTAAAATCAGATCGATAAGCAGTTGATAGCTTTCGCTGTTTGACTGATAGATATTAATTTTCAAAAAAGAGTTTAAGAGAGGCAACAAATATTAATGAATTCTGAGAATTGACTTTCTCATAGATGAACGTTAATGAAATTTACGCGCTTGATAAGAGATTTTGATCAATGAAGAATCTCAAGCAGGATAGCGATAAAGAGGCACCCTCATATAATTCTTAGGCGCCCAGAAAGGTGACTAGTCCGTTGTCATCAGCACCTTTTTCGTGAAATAATTTCGCTCTTCCAAAGCTTGTGTACTCCATCGTAAGCATTTTTGGATACCTAAGAGAACAAAGTTGTGAGCACTAATACAACCTCAGATGGGAGTCAAACCCGCGTTTCATCCATGCTTGGATACTCTAGTCTCAGTGTAAAACCTCCGTGTGGAACCCCCACAAAGTAGTGTATAGTATTGAACTAGAACGGCCTAAAACGAATGAAGCGGTAGTTCGTCATTCTCATGTCGCCGCAATCAAATGTGTAAATAGTGGAACAATTAAATGCAGATAGCCTTCCAGGTTTTCTCATAGGTTCAAAGGTTGTTATGGATTCGTGTTATTTCAGTTTTATTTACTTAACAAGCGTTTCTACTTACTTAGTTATTCACCCTTTTTCCATCACTTTCTTAGCACAGCTAATTACATTTAAGGCATTACTTAAAAAGCCAAATCGATTGAATTCCGCTACAGTACGCAGTCGTGAGGAGTACCTGCGGATGCAAAGAGACCGGCTATTGCAAATGAAAGCCATAGAACGCGAGAAACAGATGAGTGTACGTACATAACCGAATTTTAATTTGTGATCAACACATTGTTGTCAACCGATGGTCATTATCTACACTTCAAAATGATTAAGTGGAAGACATTTCATAGCTTGAAACTGGAAGGCAGCTGATCCAAATTGTTATGCCAGCAATTACAACTTATTGAGTTTTTCGTCTCATTTCCTTTCACGACATATCAAAGAAAATCTAGCTAATATAGTTATTACATTTATGCGTGATGTATCGTTTTGTACGTATGTACATCTCAACGTTTAAATGAGGTCATACCTTGGTTTCATTTGAGCCTTTCAAGAATCATATTTATTGCAAAGAACTGACAAATTCATTTACCAGAAGTAATTCAAACTGCATTATTTTGCTATCGTTCAATTGCGCACTTTCTTTCGAACATTTTGAGATGGTGCTTTTTTATACTTTATGTAAGATGCAGCTGTTGTTGAAACAAATTTGCTTGCATTATGAACGAATGTCGCCTGGGGGAAAATGCTAGAGAAATGGAGCACAAGATTTAATGGTTTCCTGTGGACGATCCGAGCGCGACCGATCCTCCAGACTGCTCTCTCCATCTTGAACTTTGCCAACCACCTCCTAGGTGCCCTTTCTGCAATCGTATCATCGTCTCAAACTCTAACCTTGCGGGCCGTTTCACTAGCATTTTCACTACGCACCATTCGTGCATGATTAGCAAGCGAATTTGTTCCCTAGACACCTCCATCTCAAAGCATATGGGCTCAAGTTGTATATCAAAATGTTTGCAAAAAATCCGCAATTGAACCATACCGAAGTAATTACTTCTGGTCAGTAAATCTGGTCTTTATTGCTCTAGATTGCTCTAATGTCAAAACTTGTGGAACGACCTAATATTACACAGAGTCACGTGTGGCTGACAATAGCTTCACCTTAAAATTCCAAACAAGCCTATTCCAAGTAAAGAGCGTTATAGATCAGTGAATCAATTTTTGCGCAGTTCAAGAGTATTGTTTTCAGGAAGTGAGTGCGCGAGCCGTCCAAGAACGTCCGCGAACAGCAAAAGCAGCCAGGTGTGATTACAATTTATGCTGGGAAGAAATCAAAGATGAAAGAGATGGGATTAACTAAGGAACATGAATGAAAAGTATTTGTAAAAAGAAATTTTTCAGCTGTAAAGAAGTTTATACATTCGAAATTTTGTGCGAGCTATAAAGAAATCTTTTCGCTCAGCCGTTCCCACAGCTCACTCGAATAGATGTGAACTGATTCATTGTAAAATTTGAATTCAATTAACTTTTTTTTTATTCCAAAGGTGCACAGATCAGCCACAGTTATATTTGCAATATTTTAGAGGCATGATGCGAGGAAGTCTAAATGCAATCGGAGTAGACGAGACACTGGCCGCCCGTCGTGCCATCGTGGAGAAAGTAAAGGCGGAACTAAGCGACGATTTTGCTTCCTGAAAGTTCTGTATGCTTCAGACGTTTGACGTTTTCCTGAGTATGATATCTGTGAAACAAATTATTTGTCGCCTGCGAATGCGAAACAGACTGAACAAGTAGATTGCGTGTACAGATTTTCTTCACTCTCTTTGTGTTGACCGTATATAGTTTTCTGTGTGTGTCTGTAACTAAAATCAGAAGTGTCTAGATTGACCTATTTATGACTCACCGATGATTGCAGCATGCCCATTAGTTTACATAGTTCTTATAAGTTAGATGACGACAAATGAATATTCGACCCAATCGCTGGACAAGAAATTTTTATTAAAGTGTTAGTCATCATTCAAAAGCCTAAATCTCTGGCTAGCGCTAAGCGTGGCCGCTTTTAGCAAAAGACCCTTTCATAACTCTGTAAAATTCGGAATAAAATCACCCGTTGCGCTGCTTCATTTATATCAAGCGTATAACTTGCTGAAAGCACGAGGAGCATACGAGCGCGTAGAGGAAGCAATGTATTATCTGAGTCATTCCGTTTTTTGTGAATTTTCTTTCTGAGCGGTAGAAAAATCCTCAATTGAATAGGAAATTTGCGCCCGCATGTGTCACACGTCAGGCCATCGATCGATAGCCCCCCCCCCTCCCCTTATCCCGTAGATTAACCAAGTGGCACATGCACGCGTGTGCGAATCAATCTTATTTGCCCTGCTGCACTGCAAGAAATGGTCTAAAGAAAAAGCTCGATTTTGGGAGAAATATGAGCGTATGAGACACAAATGTTTTCCTTTTGCTACGTCGCCATTAAAAGAAAATTTCTAAAAAGCAAGCACTTTTTTCGTTTTTCTGGACATGTGCTATCGGAAGAGCACTAGCAGTCTAAGGAAGAAGATTTGTCTACGGAATAACAAGTGAGATGAAAAAAGCGCGTAATGCATGTGAAGCATAATTTTATTTTGGATGCTCCAGCGCTATAAAAAGACGTTCAGACATTTCACTAGCCAGAGTTTTAAGCTTCCGAATGATTATCAACACACCTCTGAAAAGTTGTTGTCATGCATAACAGATCGATTTTATTTGTCGCCATGTGATATAAAAGAACCATTTTTCGACTTAAACGGAATGGTAGCAATTCACACAGTGCCATGAGTTTTTTATCTAGCATATGTGCATGCTCACACTACCTCCAGTTGGAAATTACTTGATATTTGGATTCCCCGCCTTTCTACGTTGAACCGTCACCTTTGTATTACATTTACGTTGGACCTAGCCCCTCATGCATCGTTTCGCTATCCTGTTCACAGTTATTCTCTATAGGTGTGCTAGGGTTCGTCTGTGAATCAATGATTTACTTGCCTCTTGATGCTCTGTCGTCTTCTCTACGCATTAGAATGTCAGAAGCTGATTAGCGTGGTTTTTTGAAGTCGTGTGATCCATAGAAGGACACTCCTGGGGTCTTCGCCATAGGCGTTGACCACACGAAAAGTTATTTGAAGCCAAGCACTATTTTTATTTTACTAGTATTCGCTTTCCTGATAAACGTATTCGCTGTTGATCAAAAGAAGATCAGTCGTTTTGTGGCCAACCACTATTGAGATATTGTTCTGCTTGAGGTTCTAGATGAAAACGTCGAGTCTTCATAACCGAAAAGATCATGCGTAGGTATAATGACTTTCAGAAACATTAGTTAACCACGATGAGGTGGTTAGTCATTGGAAACGCAGTTCAAGCCATCGTCAATAAGTTTTCAGTAACTTCAATATATGATATTTGAAGACTAAAAATTTTAGAGATGTAAATGCAGTCTCGTTTATCTCACAAATTACTGTCTATTTCGTTGAGAATATGCTCCAATTTCACTCACATACTAATATATGCATACTATACAATATATAAATTTGAAGGACAATAAAAAGTGAACAGTCCTCGATATTCAGTTAAAGCACTTGAAAATAATTGAAGAATAAAGAATTTAGAGATAAAAATGAAATTTTAAGGTTTCGAAGGTCTGATCATAAAACTCGCTCGGCCATAGAATGGATCGTGTTTTCTGTATTTCAGTGCATGAGAGGTGCTTACAAAAATTATAAGATTGTTATTAGATTTGATAAAAACATGGAGAGACTCCTATTTCTTTAGCAGTCAAACATTCCCTTCTCGGAGGCTTCAATCTTGAAAATATCGAATATTCGTGCCAATTCCATTATTTTTGACCTCTCGTAGTAGATATTCTAAAAGATATATATGAACTTGCAGATTCTAAAGGTAAAAAAGAATCTTTATTCAAGACCTTGAAGCACTAGTTCACCAGGTTCTCAAACTCACTTCAATGCAGTGTACGATGGACATGATTTGTATAAGACGACCAGCATAATTCGGTGTTTTCATTACCGCGGTGTAATAGTCGTGTAAGTTGTCAGATATACGCTCTCGATAGATCTCCGCCATTGACTGAGTCTCCAAACTCACTGATGTTCCTGAAAATCTCTTTCAAACTAGAAAAACTCCGTGGTTTTCCTGTAATAAAAACTTTTGCAAGGCTATCCATTCTCTTGGCGCTTGGAAAACTGACACTGAATTATTCAAATGGACAAAGGAAAAGGCATTCGATATCAATCAATCCGTAGGGAAACGCTAAGCATTCAGCTTTATTCCTGGTATCGTAGAATAAATTAAACGCATTTTGGCTTTTATAATTACTTTCATCGGCATTCTAATGTATCAAATACACGTTTCTATCGAAGCAGCCATTATGGTTTCAATCTACCTAGCCTGGAGATGAGAGCTAGCTGTTTCGCTTAAGTGCGAATGGTGGCGGCGACCAGTGGGTGGACACCTTTGAGCACTGTATTACCCGCGTCCCCTTAAGCGAATCCTAGTGATCCATTCCTAATTCTAGGCTATACGCTTTCGACTTGGAAATAATCTATAGGCCAGAAACCATATGCCTGTTGAAAGATTCAAGCGACGCTGGACCTAACTGCTCAAAGCATGTTATATCCTTACTAGATTGTATCAAATTGAGCGGGTCCATAAAAAGCGGTCGGTAGAAGAAGTATTATTTATTGTACCATCTACGAACTTGACTGCCGGTCACCACAATGTCAGGTAACTCCATCATCTGATTTGAAGTAATTTATTACTCGGCGTCGATTCCTTTATAGAGGACTATTCAATCTCAGGGGATCGGCTGAACCGAGGTGGGGTGCTACTGATGAGTCTTCATGGGACGAAACAGGTCCCCCTGTATTGCACTGAACCTAATATCTCAAACGTAATATATCCTTAAGCGACAGTGGCTTTAATAGTTATGGAGCGTACACTACGAAGCCGCTGAAGTAATCAATACGCATGATTAGCGTTTCCGATTTATATAAACGTATGAAACGTATGGAATTTCTTATAAGTTAGATTATTCAGAGTAATTACACCACTGATGATTCACTAACCTTCAACATGCCATAATAATGTGCATAATACATAGACGACTTCCACGGGTGTAAGCCCAACTTCCAGGCAAGACTTCGTCACCTCATCAGTGAATCGACCAGCAAATGGTTCAAAAATCCTTGAATTTAACCCTTAGAATTGAGCCAGATGTTTCTTTTCTACTCAGAACTATTGTGAGCACTAGTCGTGAAAAGTAAATTGTAGACCTCTTCTTTGGAACAATAGAAGACACTAGATAGCATCTAAGGAACAGAATGGAATTATTATCTCATACATCTTCAACAAAATATTAAGTCAGTGGATATCCAGGTATGAAAAATTACCTTCTTATGTAGCTGGAATCGTGATCGGTAAATGATGAAAAGTCGAACTTAACTGAGTCGATGATAATGGCCTTCTCATCTGAGATCGCCAACAACTGTAATATCAATCAAAGGAGTCTTCGCCTCATATAAAGATTAGAAAATCTTTTATTCACTCCAAAACTAGAGCTACACTCATAAATGTATCATCATATTATCATCAGACTAGTGCCTCTGTCATTCGGATACGACAATTGAATAACTGTAAATAAACTTCATGGCTTTTTGTTTAGTCCTGCAAATTGTCCAGTGAGAGGAAAGAGTAGCACTAGACTAAATATTGATCAGGCATACATGAGAAACACTAAATGGGACTCGCCTAATTAACCCTACAAGGGCCGCAGTTAATCGCCGCATGCACGGTCGTTGGTAAGCGGTATGCAATTTTGTTATCTAGTTAGGATTTCTCCTCCTTCCCAAAAAAACCCAATTATTTTCGTTAATTTTACTCTTCGTATTCTGCTGTACAGCTTCCCACGTTTTCAGTGCAAATAAGACTCTTATGTGCAAATATAAATAAACTCAAGTGTGAAACGTAGCCTTCTTTTCACCTCTACGGCGCTCTGCAAAAACTTTTACGGAAGCCAAGCACTTTCAAAATCATCGAATTTCAATTTCTTGACTTAGTATCGAAAATCTAGTGAAAACCTAAGCACAAACGCCAGTCGCGCGGGCTACCAAGGCGGAACGTATTTTGAGTGAATTTAGTGTTTTATTGTTTTTTGGCAGTAATATGATATAACAATCATTCAAGAGGGGAGAATGGTAGTTGCAAAACTCAATTTGAGACATTAAACTCGCGTTTCGCTCTCATCAAGGTGCGGTCTACCACTGCATCACTGAGGACACTACTTTTTCTTCGTAATGTCCTTGCTGCACCCAACTTTTAACGGGTCTAGTTCGGTGGGAACGTATCGGCATTAATTCCGGTTGAGCTGACAGCTACTCGAAATCAGTAATCCAACAGATTTCAGTAATTGTTAATTGTCTACAGCTACGACAGGATATACTGATGAAAAAGTGGTAGCAATGCAGTGGCCTTGGTGGTGTGGTGGAGCATGCAACCCCCCTCCCCCTCCTAAGAAAGAAAGCGGGTTCCACTCTGCAGTCAAGTTTTTGCGTACCACTTTGAACTTTTGCCTGAAAGTGCTTTCCTTCGACTGCTACAAGTGCACTAAGGAAGCCTTGCTAAGACCTAAATTCAGTGCATTAGGCCTCCCAGTTTTGCTCTTATTTTCGTAGAGAGTGTCATAGTAAAGCAACAAGCTCTGTAGTAGGATAGGAGAAATCTTAAGTTGGCTTCACACGGAAATTTTTATACATCTTCG
This sequence comes from Parelaphostrongylus tenuis, assembly GCA_019055375.1. NCBI lineage: Eukaryota > Metazoa > Nematoda > Chromadorea > Rhabditida > Metastrongylidae > Parelaphostrongylus > Parelaphostrongylus tenuis. The sequence goes on from JAHQIW010007152.1 coordinate 170,160, forward strand.
TTGAACAATGAAAGCGCTGAGTGGCCAAAATGATCCGGAAGCATAGGGGGATATTGCCATTCACTACGAGTTAGTTAAGTTTTCAAAAGACTATAGGTACATCGCTGGAAGTTAGATATGAGTTCTCCGTGGTAATCACTTTGGCTAATTCATAGCAGTTTCTTCCAAAGAGGAGTATTAGTACCCTTACGATGTTGAACAATTCTCTCGACAAAAGCCTTCATTACAGAAGTGATCAAAACGGCTCACCTTTTCATTGACAGCCCGCCATCCAAAGAGTTCTATTGACATAGTGATTCGTTCAAACCGTTGCCAAATCATCCACGAGTTTTTCAACATCACTACCTGAGATGAAAACAGCAAGTAGCTTAGAAGAAAATAATTCGAAGTGAGTTAAATCACATAATTTATAGGGTTGAAAAGATGGCTGAACCAACAGGAAATTAGATCGACATCAGAGAAAGAAGAGAAAGATTGGTTAGGCAAGCTAAAGATTGTGCGGTGTAATTCGTTAACTCTCGTCCCCACTCCTCACATACAAATAGGGCGTTTGTAAAACACTGTTGAAACAGCCATTAGTGGAAGTGCACGAAGGGAGCAAAAGGTAGAATTCCTGAAATTGACTTGTCAAATAGCCATTTTTTATTCCCTATGAAATCGAGTTTTTCGGGATAGGCTTGGAGAAAATGACCTGCACCCAAACATGAATCTGGCAAAATTAAGATACCGTTTATCCTGCCCTTTTTTTAAACGAAGTGAGCAAAGTCATAAAACGCTGTTTAGAACACACGGGTTTAGAGAATTCGGTATGAATGACTGGGATAACCTGATACTCTAAGGTGCCAGTTAGTTCGTAATTGCTTACATGACTATCTAGTGTACAACACAAAAATGCTCAATATGCTTCAACGGTAAAGGTGGTGCCTGCGTGAGTCTCAGTATGAGTTGATTAAGCAGAATTCTTTTTACTTAACCATTTCCAATAGCGGTACTGTGTTATAAATATACCCATTGATGTAGAGTAATATGCAAAACTTTCGCGTCAGACGGTACTTGAACCCACATTTCACTCTATCCGTGGGCGCCACTCTATCCCAGGCGTCAGTAATGTAAGAGATACATCCGCATCATTGGGTACATTTATAACAATATACTACAAACAAATATTGTCTGATTATCAAATACCTAAGATCTGTAGCGTAAGTGGGTTCAATGCGATGTCGATTACTCATGCCAGACCGTTGACGATTGGTTGCTGAGAGATAGATGCGTTGTATCGTGGAAATAGTGGTAGCAAAACAGGCGTCGGCTGTGCAAAGGATACAGCACGCTCCATTGGATGGGATGAAATGCGGGTTCGAGTCCCGCCTGACGCAAAAGTTCCAGTATATCTGGTTTATTGGAAGGCGTGTGGCGACGAAGGAATTATTTGCCTAATGCCGATGTTGAGCAATAGTCGGTCCTAGGAAACTCCATGAGTGTTAAAAAATTAAGAGGCGCTAAATAGCTGCAAAAAAAGAGCAGGAAAAAATGAAAATCCAGAAAAGAGAAGTTTAGAAACTTGAGACCTTTTCATCGAGTGGTAGCAGTGCGAATTCTTCGCAATGCAGCATCCATTCGCCAATCGCAATTAGTCGCTTTTCCCAAAACTCCAATAATTGCCTTATGTTCACCGAATCCACAACCTGTAGGAATAATTTTTACCAGCCAAGTATTTAGGACACTGAAGGATAAAGGATAATGCTCTCGATGTTGATCGATCCCTGAGGGATGCGCCATGCATTCTTCTTCAATTTTTTAAACTTCGTTTAAGGTAATTGAATGCATATCTCGCCTTTGTAATTACTCGCGGTGGCTTCCCACTGAAACGAGTCAGTGCTGTCTATCCTCCGAAACAATTCTGAGACCAGTCTGGTGCGAATTTACCTACCTCGGAGGGGATGGATGGCTTAGTGAGCCATGAGCGCGAGATCGAACTATTGACCTCGTGCGCAATACAGAGCACCTCTAACCACTGCCACATGTGCTCATAATCAGGACACTAAGTGAATATAAATGATGAAGAAGTTTTAGAAGTAACTGGAAATATTTCTAGTGACAAAGATCTACTTACGAAAGATTGTATGAACGATATTAATAGTTTCTTTCTTTTATAAAATTTCCAATCACTCATGGATTCTCTTCTTGTGTACATTCAATAATTGACACTTATGATTCACCGTGCTCAGGCTGCATTTGAGGCACAGTTTGGAATTCTCTTCGTAGAAATCAGCAGAAATCAATGAGCATTCAACAAATTTAGGAATAGTAATTCGATCGGCTGAGCTCAACGTTTAGAGACACCGTGTATTGGCTCATAAATGATAGATGGTCTGACTCCGATAATGGACACTTAGCTTTTTTCTTCCAGAGTAGGTAACTGGCGTCTGATTTGCCTTGAAATGCTTTCTTCCCAATTTAGACGCCAGCGATTCTAGGGAGCGTTTTAGTAAGGAATTGAAGGACTCCTGCGTCTTAGCATGCTTTAATTGCGACCTATGTGTTTCTTATTGCACGTAGTACCCAAGAGGTCGACAAGTGATTTGACAGCTTACCTGAAGCTCTGACTCCGGTAACTGAGTTTTGCGATATCTTAACAAAGCATGGTACATTCGCTGCAGTGGTTCATGTGGAAGGTTTCCATCAGGGTTGAACTGTAATAGGATCTGTATATGATGAATATGAGCACGCGTGAGAATTTTTTTTTTACAATAACAAAGCTGTCCAAAACGATAATTTAGAAAAGGTAAATTAGCAATTTGAAACTGCACCTTGTTGGAAGAAACTGATTAATATTGAATGACACCATAGCCTCTGATGTACACATCTCAAACAACGATAATAAAAATTAACGATATTTTTTTACTTTGAGCAGTTTCAACACCAGCGCGATTCTTTGGAATGGGAAGTGTAAAAATCCTCAAATACATAGAAATGGTTACTCCCTACCTCAACCGCAGAACTGGTGCTAAGAGCAGCTGGGCTCTTTTTATGGAGTAAACTTAAGAAACGAAAACTTAAAACGGAATCTTGCTAACTTTGGACAGAACACTCCTCAGATTCGCCATTATTGGTGAAATGTCGAACACTACCCTTGCACCGGCGTCTTTGATGGGAGTGGGATGGTGTGGGACTGCGTTAGGCTGAAACCAACAGATGTTCATTGTCAGGTTGTCAATTGATTGGAATAAAGTAACGTTTTCCTATAGCTCGCTACTACTGACTGACTTCTGTTGATGACTTCATAGCAGTTTGACGATTTCCTAATTGGGATGGCTTTCAATCAGCTTTCATATGCCATTTCTGTGTTCATCTTTCCTCTGCCAATATTTCGAAAGGTGAAATGGAGCTATATACCTAATCTAGAGATCCGAAAAACCTTCCAACAAGTCACAAAGTGGCCTGTAGTAGAGCGTAGGGTGAAAATTATCCAGTAATTCTAGTATCATTGCACCCACATCTTTTACTTCAGATTATAAACTCCTGGCAAGGGTAAATGTGCACTAATTAGCGCTTCCCCAGCCAAGCCTTTCAGTAATTTCCGGAGAAATATCTCCATACATTTATGTCTACATGCGTGAATATATTTCTGCCACTCTGACACTGCGCCAGGTGGTTCTAAAGATTAGCATTAGGTTCTCAGGAGCTTTATTAAGGACATGAGAAATCATGAGTATCAAAAAATCTGAACAGAAGAGAACACTATTCTTAGCCGTTGGCTTCGTAATCCAACCTTTATGATGATGGAAATTTGATTAGTATCAATCATCTTATACTGAAAAAGTACGTGAAAAATGTAGAACTAAGAGATTTAGAGCTCATGAAGACGGCTATGACTTTCAGACGAGACAGAGCTCCAAATTTAACTAATATTAATATTGAATGCGATAAAACAGTGAGTGATTTCCTCAAGTATAAAAAGTTTGAGATAATAAATGAAGGAGATATCTCTACCTTTGCTTTTGTGCTAGGAGATTCCGAAGTAGTTTCATTTGCTGACCCCTCGGTAATTCGAATGACTGAAGGTGTTCTAGTCCATGGTACGTCCTAAGGATCGAGTTATTTTATAAGCAAGAAAAAAACAGCGAAAAGAAAAGATAATGGAGTTGGTTGGAAATCTCACCTTTTCAATTAAACTTTGCTGACTCGTGCACTTACTACTTCCATTTGTTTTTGACTGAAATTGAATATGAAATATATATATATATCTGTTACAATATACAGTAGACATTACGTGGTGTTGAGTAGCGTAGTGAGTTCAGACGTCGTCCCTACGCGCATGACCTCTTGCTCGATTTTGCAAAAAATCAACCACGCTTATGCTTTTAGTATTGGTTAATTGATGCCATAGCTGCCTGGGAAAAGCCTTATACGATAATAGCGAAGAACGAGAGATAACAGAACGAAGCGCCGTTAGCGCAATGGTTAGCACACGCCCGCGGAAAGATTGAAATGCGCGTTTGAACCCTTTGCGATGTTAAAAGTTCTGCAGATCACTCAACATTATTGTTGCTATACAGCTGAGGCATGGACTGATACTTCGACCACGTCAAGACTGCTACGAGCAACTCACGGAGCGCTTGAACGATGACTTCTGAAATTTAGTCGGCGCACACAACATCTGGCCGGTTTCCGTAGCTCAGATCTTCGGAGTCTATCCCATCTTCGTGACCAAGAGATCTATACATCTGCAGCAAAACACGGATGGGCCGGTCATATTCTGACAAGAACGGACGACACATGGACGAGAAGAACTGTAGAGTTGATGTCACGACAATGTACGCGTTCTCGACGACGACCAGCTACACGTTGGGGCGGGTGTGTTCGTTTAAAGAATTAAGGAGCTGTACTCGCAGCTCTCGTTATCTTTCAGATCATGGTATGACACTCGCAGCAGCCGTCATGCTCAAATTAAACCACCGTCATGGACGACTGTAGCGCAGCAAAGGGACGAATCGAATATGTGCTGGAGCCCGCACAAGTAGTGAAGACGGATCGTCCTAGTATCCAATTATTGAATATGTATGTGCAAAATCTCAACACCGCTAAAAACGTTAGAAGAAAGAATCCTAATTATTTACATATATCGACTACCATTCAGTGGCATTCATCAAAAGAAAAATACTTGATATCAGTGTGGAAGATCCATAAATTTGCGAAGGAAGTGTTTGGCCTTGATCAATTTCTGCGGCATGTGCCATAAATACAACTCCATTAAGCGTCCTATAAATTATTAAATAAATATTTTGATTGTACAATGACTTGAGTGGAATATAGATGCAGCGAGTCAGTACATCTAAATCCCAGACAGGACTGGCATCAATTTAAGAACCTCGTATGGATGAGAATTTGTCTTAACCGAGACAGGGGGACAAAGGTAAGGATCGTGCGCCTTTGCGCGGCGTCTCCAACCATTTCGCTATTAAGCTGCTTTATTGATAAGTAGAGGTAGTTTCTCTATTAGTAGAGTATTTGAAGAATTTAGATTTTGCGCTATCACATTATCAGCTTATATAGCTTAATAGCGAAATGGTTGGAGACGGCTTTTCAAGTCATATGATGCCTGTAAGTTATGTCGTAGGGCAAGGGATTATTTTATGCGATGAAACTACAAGAATGAAGTAACACTTAGATTTCTCACCGGTTTCCTTGACTTTCTCCCATCTACAGTCGTTGACAGGATATCTCTATTCCATTGTACGTCTAAAGCATCAAAGAAATTCGAATCGACACAAACTTTTAATATTATTGAGACGCTTCCGTTGCTAGTTTTCATTCTTATGAATGTCATTCTGAAGAAATCCCGAGTCGAAGTTCATAGCAATATTGAATTTTAAAAAAATTATGTAAAATTTTTGAGCATGCTCAAAAACATTCTACTGCTCTTTTCACGACAACAACACCTACCATTCAATTGCACAATTTTTATATGTTCGCTAGTAAGCCGTTTCTGCGATAATTGGAACAACTTAAACACTTAGGTACATTTCAGTGATATAGATGACAAAATGTCCTATCGTCATATGAGAACACAAATGAATTTTATGTGTTACTTTCATTTTAGAGTCGTTTAAAATTCAAATTTTCAAAGGCTTCCATGAATAACAATGTTTTGTGTTGAGACTATAACCTTTGCAACTTCCAGTAGCATCAGTGAATTGAGAAAGACGAAAAAAATATTTGAGCATGCAAAACACTAGCATTTCACCACAGTGTGAGATTAAACTTTTATCTCTTCGAAAAAACTGCTGATTGTATTTGTCACATTGATCTTTATTCAACAGCTCACGTTTCAGCGATTCGCCCTCTTCGGAGCCTGGAAAGGTCAAATTGTTCGCAATCCAATCAGTCAAACACCTCCATTACTCCTTTAGAAAAGATCACCACGCCTTACTTCAATCGCATCAAGCACAAATCAACTTTCAACATACTAACCGCTTTTTATATGTGTTCCACTGAGTGGTTCGAGTGGAGATCACCGGAAGGAAATCACATAGGCTCGTAATGCACCCTACCCATCAGAACAACAGTCTTATATACTGACTCAAATCACGTGTGATAACGAGGCATTTCTCTCTGCAGCTTATAGTTGGATTGGTGGTGTTAATACAAAGTGCTTCCAGAATTTTTCGCGCTGATGTTATTTGTTCTTGCGCAAGGATGGTGACTTTGATCTCAAAATCCACTCCGTCGTGTTTCTGTTCTCTATGTGTCCCTCTCGGAGTGTTCCGTCTATTATGACGCTTTTCAGCTAAGTGTTCTTCTATGCGGGCACAGAGCGGCCTACCCAATTCGCCAATATACTTATCTCTACACGCTTTGCAAGAAATTAGGTAGACGTACTTACGCTATGCAATCACCGTCTCTTCCGTTAGGACATATTTTACAATCTTTCGTGATACAGAGACGATCATATAAGCGGTTACGAACTAATTTGCGTCATAGAGTATTTAATGGAATCTCAGTGATCGCTACCGATTGCTCTAAAGCGGTCTTTCAAACAACGTTTTATGGCTGTACTAATCCGATTTGAAAAGAACGGGAGGATAAAGGGGATCTCCCTTTCATTCGAGTTTTCGAAAAAGCGGTTAGCATGTTTAAAGTTGATTTTGTGCTTGATGCAACTGGAATCTGGGTCTGGTGATTTTCTCTAGAGGAGTAATTGACTAATTGGATTGTAAAAAACTTGACCTTTCCAGACCCCGAAGAAGGCGAACTGCCGAAACGTCAGCTGTTGAATAAGGATTAATGTAACACCTCGTGTTTTGCCTAAAGGAGAAATTAGGAATTATTGTAGCATGCCGAGGTTGATAGACAGTCGGTCCTGAGGATTGTATACGTTTTTGACATCAAGAAGTAGAGATATTTTCGCTTGAAACTGAATGCTTAGAATATTTTCGGTTATATATGAATTAAATACTACTTATATGGTCCATCATACTAAACGCGAATGATTTTCCTCGTATTAAAACGGGATAACTTACTCTCTGGGGTCATTCCAAGCATAAGACATTTCTTATAACGGCAAAGTCGGCACATGTATCGTTCGTCCTTAGAGATCTGACAAGAACCGTTAGCTCGGCGGCAAGAGTACTGACGATTCATCACGACCGTTCTCATGAAAACACATTCATTACATTCTGTTTTGACCAATTTCCACGAGATAAATTCAAAGTTGCTTTGGAATAGTTAAACCCTAATTTGCTTTTCAACACCTTGGTGCTAAACCATAGCAATGAAATGCCGAATTGGGACAGTGAGAGACATAATGCTGTAGCAAAATCACCTAATTGTTAATAAGATAATTTTGTTGCATTTAGATCCATGCTGAGAATGCTTGCCGAAAGATGCTTCTATTCTAGAATCACTCCCTCCGTTAGTAATATATCTCTAAGACTTCTATCACCGAATCTGTTGTCCTCAACAATCTTTAGTATTCAAAATTTCTTGTTTTTTAGGATGACACAGAATGATGTTATAACACATTTCTTTCTTGTTGATTGAGACAGTTTCATGAAGTTGTTAAAAAAAACGTATTTATGCCGCTAAAGTTTCGACGACTTTCGATTACTTCAGAGCCGATTGATTCGAGCCGATGTGTCACAGTCGTTTGACTTTTTTCTGATTGATTTTAAGTCCGAAGTTGAAAGAAGTAGGTTATCAATCTGTCATAATACAAGTTATTCAAACAGCTGACATTTCGGCGGTTTCGCCTAATGAGAGCGTGGTATGATCAGGTTGTTCACAACCCACCCATCAACACACTTCCATTATTTCAAGAGAAAAAATCACCAAAAAAAGATTCAGTCGCGGCAAAATCAATAGAATTTCCACATACTTAGCTCTTTTCATTTGTCTTCCACTGATTTGTCCAGGTGGAGACCAAATCAAGGCCTATATACTGACTCATACCATCGTAATAACGAGGTATTCCTCTCTGGGATTCGTGTGAGGACTCATGGCATTTATCCAGAATGCTTTGAGCATCTTACGCGCTGAGGATTTATACTCCCATCAAAGATAGTGAATTCTACCTCATTATCCTCCTCCTTATGTATCTGTGTCTTATGAGACCCTAGTGCGGTGTTTGGTTCAAGCTTGCTGACTAGGTGTTTACGAAACGAACACAGAATGGTCTACCCATTTTGCCGATGTATCTCCCCACAGGCTTTACATCAGAATAGGTAGGCTGTACCCATTCATGCAGTCACCGTATAGTCCTTCTACTTATTCTTAAAAGGAGTTCAAAAGAGGAATTCACTCAAAAACCTGAAGAGACTTTACGAAAAAAAGACTAGGTGGTCCTCCGACTAAATTTCCCAATAAATTCTTTACTTAGATCTGCCATAAAGGGTTTTTCCAAAAGAAATGGAACTTTTAGTAATAAAAAGCTGAAAATGAAAATGAAGGGTAAGGATGCCTAGTACTGATCAAGAAATCGGGACATTTTCAACGGATTATCAAGAAATTTTCACAAAAGTAGCAAATTGTAGAATCTTGTAAGAAAGTTTACATGAAAAAACTGTTAACAGGTAGAGTGACTTACCTAAAAAATGCGGCACAGGCACGGCAAGTGAGAACACCAAAATGACTTCCATGGCCTGGTTGCCCGCATACCTGACAGTCTCCGTGCACGGGTGTTTTTAGTGCTCGCTAAAAAAAAGAATGCAAAGCAATTGCATATCGGAAAATTTGGAAAGTCCATGAGTGATTTTCCTGTAAGAAATGAACGTGAGGAAATCTCGGCAGGACTTAGAAGCAAACATTAATCAAGGATCGTTGTTTCAATCTCGTGCTTGTAACTAACCATCGAGTCTTTTCTTTGCTGGAATTGCCAAGACTGGTATCGAGGTCGTCTCACATGATGAAAAATATTGATTTGCATTGTTAGCTCGTTATGATTTATTGTACCCACTCATGGTAGACTAAATCATCTCCACCATTCTACTGATGGACTCAAAAGCGTGAAGCAAACTTTGTGTTCAGGACATGCGGTCTCTACAAGGCGTTGAAACGGCGATCAGATAACGGAAAAGTACTGCTTCATAATTTCTCCATTCTTTTTTTACAGCGGTGGCAATGATTGATCGCATTAGTCCAACATTCAAGCTCAGTCTAGGGCAGAGCCAGCCAAACCTTTCATCCTTTTGGGCTTAGAAAGTTATCATCGAAGTTTTCCGGAACAATTTACAAAATCTGATGACTACCTGCGATGATGAGCTGGGAGCGCCCAACCATGGTCATTTTTGGACTCCAAGGAGAATTAGCTTGATTGATATCGATTACTCATAGAGAAGAGCGAAAATCCTCAATCGACAGCAGAAAATATACGCGAAATCCGAAGATCTTTGTGAAATATGGATAGGAGAGACGAACTATGTGGAGAGGGTGAAAGGGTCACCATAGAACGTGATGTCAGTTCGTATGCAATAAGATAAGAGATGGTGTAAGGTGACAAACTATGGAAGGAGAAGAAGAAAAGCATTATAGTCTGAGAAATTTCTATCAAAGGGGTCGAAGTGTTTGAAAAAATAATAGAGAAATTCGGTTAGTAAAAAACTAGTCAGGTTCTCTTGGTTTCGATTATTTATCGATGCTTGAGTGACCGCGAAATTTGTTTTTTTAAAAGAACTTTGTTGGGATATTATCGCTACATCAAGGAAAACTATTAAGTCATTATAATGATTTTTTTATCGTCGACTGATAAAGGAAATTGTCTAGAAACACACTTACACGACCCATTTTCTTGTTTCCTTGCTTGGTTAGCATGTGGTTCGACCGATATGATAAGTCGAGCAGTTTCTCAAGTATAAGATTACAATGATATTTCACTACCACAATCTAATCTACTTGTCAGTAAATGATTTCGAATTCCTCAATAAGCAGAAAGCTTTCTCTGCTGATAGAGGAGAAAGGCTATGGATATAACTCGCAACAGAATTTTGCGACCCCAACATTTTGCAACAGAATACGTGATAAATGTCGCATCCTTTCCTAAGTCAAATAGTATGATGAACGTTTTCAAAGCTAACGTAAAAATCCAAACCCGATCAGATTCAGCTTTTCGTGAAAGGAGATCTCCTACTTGGGACCGATGGACGTACCTTGTTGAAAGTCGGTGGTGACAGGCGAAGTGTGAGTGTTTGCTGATCGATTGTTGCTTGCATCCAGGTGAAGAATGTGTTGTCCAAATATCACACTGCCCTCTTCCACACATTATAGATAACTGGGAAATTCACCCGCATACAGGACAGAATGAATTATAATTGACTGGTTGACAGTGGAGATGACAACCTGATTAATTCTTTCCGTAGTCAACAGCGTCTCGAGTATGAAACTTTTAGAATAGATCATTTAAATCCTAACATTCTACTTTGGATTCGATGCAATGATTTCACGAGTACTTTCTCTAGTAGCTTGTAAATGCCGTAGGTGTAGGTACTCCTTCAACAGCTTTTGAGCACTTCCTCCTTCCTCCAAAACTTGTAAGTTTTAACTCTCCTCATATTTTTTTGTAATACATATAGAATAGGGACAACTCGCTTTTTCTACGTACATCACGTACCGATCTCGTGAATGACCAACAATCATAATGTGACTAGTTATCATATTGAAATCGTCATTTATTCATTAATCTATCAGTTCTAAAACGGCGAAAGCATAATATATACAGATCGTCGTTCTACTCTTTGGTTGACAGAATGGAGGAAGAGCTCAAGGGACTCAGAAAATAATCTCAAAAACCGTAATCACAGGACCATGGGTTTGGAATTCTGTACCACTGGTAGACCGTCAAAGGGTTAGGAAGCACAATAAGTCATGAAATTTGCACAAAAAAACATAAAAAGTTTCTTTAGTCCTGTTTGGGAATTTTTCCAAAGGTATTGCTGTGACTTTGGAAAATTTTTATTACTACTGGGAAAAACTCTCTCCTAGAAAAAGTTCTGACTAATCTACAGATAATGTTGAGTGTTATGCAAGACTTCGATCGCCAGACGAGAATCGAACCTGCATCACACTTTCCAAGGGTATTTGCTAAGCAAATGCACCACGAACACTCTTTTTCTATCATCACTTTTCCTATATTACAGCGCACAGATCTGTCAAAAGGCTGTCAGAGTCCTTGCTGAAATGGAGTAGTTATTTGATTATCACTTGATAGGCATCCGACGGTGAAATTGAATTATTAACACGTAGTAGCGGCAGCATTGATATGACTGAACCATGCATTTAGATCTACGCCTTGCTTGGTTCCACCTACATGTGTATAAGCTGGCTTGAAATAAGACTTAACGTGATTGCCATAAATAAAATTTCTTGATCTGGCTGGAATCTATGGCGTGGTGCGTTTATGGCACAGTTGCCACGTCGACAGTCATCGGTCCAGTCAATGTCGTAAAGCCCATCACACACTTATAAGTCGTTTGTCTAGCTAGGAACACTTTATCAGCATATTAATCAGTCATGGTCTGGCAGACATCACACTTTATTTTATCTAATTTGTAATGAAATCGTGACCATTTCAGCTAAACACAAATTCGACAACAGCGACGAACATTGTAGATTTACTTGATCACAAAAGCGCTTGTTCCTAAAAGTAAATAAGAGTTATATAAAAACTAACGTTCTCTTTGAGTGATTATATTGGAAATTCGAAGCTTATTGCAGATTAATGCTTGTTAGCTGTCACCTCAGCATTTGTTGAAGTTGATAGGGATGATAGAAATCAAAATCTAACGAAGTGATCTTGTTTTTCACGAGAAGAAAGAGTTTGTAGAGGTTCAAAGAACTAACAATACACATTGGGGACCTCAGAACTAGAGTACTACCCTCACCCCGTCGCACACGCGACTATTCCTCTGTGAATGAACAGCTCGCAGTGAGGATGGTCTCGTGCTGCCGTCCCTCGGAACGAAGGTTACCGGTCCGATCCCCCAACACGACGCTTCACTGCAGTTTTCTGGCCATCCTCTTGTTCAGTACATCAAGCAAGCTCAAATTACTGACACATTGTATCAAGACATATCTCATATAGTAACACCGTAACACTAGCGTTACTGCATATACCCACGTTTCGTATCAGAGTAGTAAATGTTAGACAACTGAGCGTTTTCTGTTATAATAATTACGTTAAAGAAGAATCTTAGTACTAATCTACACCACAAAAATACAATGAAGCGTCTTATTAGAGAATTGAACCAGCAACCTTTTTACCGATGGACGGTAGCACGACGGACTCGTCACTACGGGATGCTCGCCGTGGAGCCGCCGCGTGCGCAATGAGCGGAGCTAGCGAAGCGGTTCCCAGCGCGTTGAGGATGTCAAACTTCACTTACTCGACGCAACATTTCTTATAGTTCTGTCTAGGAAGCAAAAACAGGAACTAATGCTTTAGCTTTGTGGAAGTTGCAAAAAATACACAAAACACTCAAATAACATCTTCGAATGAACCCACACGATTGACATTAAACTTTTCAGAATTTCACAATGCAGATCTAACGTCTTCGATTAGTAGACTCAAAGACATAACGACAAAGTCTTGCGTTAATTAATTCTCAAGAAGCACATCGGGCATTCGATTCCTTCGTCGTCATTGAAGGTGCGTAGTGGATATTTCGCTCTTAGAATGACCTGTAGTGGCTAAGCAGTCTATCATACTATAGCTGCTATCCTTCCAAGCAGGTTCAATACTTAGCCCCAATCCCATAAAGATAGGAAGCTCTGCGAGCCTAGAGCGTGTGATCGAACCAATAACCAAATGTGTGTTGGAGCACCTCTACCCACTGCGCCACGCTGTCCTCAATTAGTAGAATGTTTCTGTGAATAAAGAGCTATATGCTGGTCATGTAACAACATGAGAGGACGACAAGAGGATGACAGATCAGAGAAGTGAATTGTGAATGAACTAAAACCTTTTCGAAAGAAAAAACTAAGATATCTGGTCGCTGTGTTCCTAACTTTTGTAAACTAGCTATACCTAACACTTAGAATTAGCTCGCACACTTTCACAACGATGCTGAAGCCATTAGCGAAAATGACTACCACCACGTGTGACGGTTGCGAAAGAATGAAACTAATGGAAGAAGTCCTGCAAACCGCACAATGTGTGAAGACACACCTCCTAGGTGTCTGAGTTATTAAAAAACATGGTAATATCCGTTCAGGTTCTATAGAAAGATTTGATAAAGAAACAAGTTAACAAGCTCAGACCCAGTATACTTGAGCTAATTAATTTATTACATTGAACTTGAATTTACAGTTTCATGTTTAAAGTAATTATTCTTTCTGAAGACTCCACTATGACCTACGGATTCTCTCGTACTCGATTGCGTCGATTGGCTCACCATACTGGTGTTGTCTGGCTCGCGCTATAAACGAAATGCACTTTAGGAAGAAAAAAGGATAAAAGCTGGAAGTAAGTAAAAGAAAGATTCGAAATAAAGCACTCTGACGTTCTAGAAACTTCCTATTGAATTCCTCTAAATGAAATTTCAAAGCAATTCCACATCAAACAACGTGAATAAATCTTAGTGGACATTCTTCTTCCATGATATTTTCGTAAAAAAAAAGGAGGGAAAGAAAAAAGATCAACATTGCGTACAAATCTCAATCCATTTCTTCTGTTTCTCTCATTCCGCTCTTGCATTCTCCACATTAGATTCGCTTCATTACGATAATTATAATCTAAAAATAAGCATAGAAGTCAGATATAACAAAGTTAGTGGTCTGTGATCATACGGACATGACTGCGGCTCGTATTGTAAAGAGTTTCCTGATACCTAGTGTCTGCTACACAGTTTTGTGTGTCTGCCGTAGACAATCACATTCTACTTTTTGCTTCATGCAAAGTAAATTGAAATCGATCCGTGTAGACCAAATAGATCTTGACCAAAAACAGTTGAAAGTAGCTAGATGCATTGCGAACCTATACAATGACTAGTGACCTACTGATGGCTTCAAATAAACAATTTCGCCAAGTGCTACCAGCAGCACGAATGCTGTGTATGCGGTTTTTTTGCTCGGGAGCTATTCACGCACCAAAATCATTTGAGCATGAAAAGGCTATCATGGAAAGTTAGGTTAAAAGGAATGCATAACTTTCTAAAAATCATGAAGAAAATGCAACGCAGAGCGGATGTTGTACAAAAAAGGGGCGTCCTTCAAAAAAGCAACCACATTGAACGAAGTGAAATTCTAACAGTTTGACACCTACAGTATGATTGGTTAGGCGTCATCCACAGGGTGTTAACAATGAAGTGAAAGAAATCAGAAGAAAAAGTAAATACTTGTTTATACAGCGTTCTATAAATCGAAAAAATGGCAGACCTTCAATAATTAGTGCCGATTGTGTGAGAGCGTAACAACACAAGAATAGCGCTAATAAGAAAAAAAGGAAGATGAGAGAGACGAGTGCAGCTACTTGACCACCTTTTTCCCAAGGATTTGGTAATCTGAAAACAGTCATAAGATGAAGAGTTCCTTTTAACTATATGGATATTGCCCGAGAGATTAACGATATGATGCTATAGGAAGTGTTTTTTCTTTTTTCATAAACAATTCAAGTTAACAGCGATCAGTAAGACGGTGTGCTTTAACGAAACTCATGTATTTCAAAAGAAAGCGGAAACAGCGACTAATTTAGACAGAAGCAAAAGAAAAAGCGCAATGCCACGAGAAAAAAAATCGCCTCTAAGGTTTCCTTCAAAGAATATTTTTGTTTACAAGAAACTAACTACGTGCTTTTTAGCGCATCTGCATTTCAACACAACTATCTGAAATTGACTACAAGATCCTCAGTCTAGAATAGTGGGTGTACCAACCTGAATGACGATGGATCTGATGGTTTTGTAATTGGTACATAGAGCCCTTTAAACTTTTTATGATCGATTGAACCTCCGCTCAATATAGTGGCAAATGCGTGCACAGCTTCTGTAGAAGTACTCGTTATGGTTGTACAGAGTTTAAATAACGAATGAAAAGTATCTCGTTTTGATCTGCCTCAGCCATACACCTTGCATCAAACTCCACTGATGCATATCGTTCGACATGCATTAGAGAATGCTTTTCACATAAAGGATAATACCTATCTTCAACTATAAGCCAAACTCGGCTCAAATCAATTGCTTTAGACAATGCATGGCTCAAAACCATTCATCAGGCATATTGAAATTTGAGCGTGGTCTTAAGAAAAGAAAACACTTGAAACGAATGATATGACATTTCGCGAATACCAGCTGAAAGCAACTGAGTGCACAGCACTGCCCGTTTGATGGTTTTTGTCACTTGTTGGTGAGTGTAAACATTAATAGGTTCGGGAAAAACTTCTCAGAAAACGCTTGTAACTTTTTTGAGTGTTGACTATTCTTTCTGTTTTTAGGCTCATTTGAAAACCCGTCTTCTCCCGCGTTGAATGATATACATTTATCTATTTATTTCTGACAAAGTTAATAAGCGAGCAAATTAGGTTATTGATGGCACGAATGGCTGTTGGGTTCAAATCCAACGGTAGCAAGTGAGCGCATTAATCTATCGATCGGAATCGATCTTTTGCCGGAGATGTGGCAGGAAGTGCTTGAAGTTGAAAGGGAGTACTATTAGTTTTGTCTTAATTCGGGTGTAATAGGCATTGCACTGTATAAGTGCAGATAACAAATCCTATGCATGGCGCAAAAATAATTACCAGGCATAAAAAATTTGATCGTGGTCTTAAGAGAACACTCAAAATAAACAGTGTGATATTGTTCAAAATTGACTGAAACTGAAGTGCTTGCAAATCACTACATAGAATGTTCAAGCCATCTTATTCGACCAAGTGAAATGTAATCTTGCGGTTTTTTCATATTCCGTGCTCCATTTCAAATTTTTATGTCAAGGGTCATGCATGAAGCACGCAAACAGGCAAATTTTCACTCAACAGTAAGGGGTGAAATTCCTCATGTATTTGTTTGTATTTATATTAAAGCTCTTGGTCTAAAAATCTAACCACTAATTTTGCTTTTGCCCTTCAATCGACCGCTTTTGAACCTTGCTTCAAGCATTCAAATAAGGCTGAGAAAATGTTTTGCTTTTTCGAGATTGATTTGTCACTGGCTTACGTGCATTGGCAGTCTAGCCCTCCCTTCTTACCAGAGGAATGTGAAACATGTTAGGTCGTCTCTTTTCATTCAGATTCGCAATTTTGCCTTCATTTATTCGAAAAGTTCAAGTCTGAATATGCGCAACTGATTCATACTGGATGAATATTTTTGAACTCTAAGGACATTACGACGAAGTTCCTCGCAGACTCTACGCAGTTCTTAGTCTCTTGAAGGATCTCTGAGTTGATTTATAAGGACTTATTGGCGTGAGACTTTCATTTTCTTTCATTTGCGCTTATTAGCAGCTTCCAAATCACAAAGGGATGGGGAGCTTGATCTGCCTAAGAACGCAGCATTGAACTACCCAAAGCCTGTTTTTAAGGTCTCTCTTCCTAATCACGACATTATAATACTCCTTAACCTTTGAGCTCTCAACGATTGACTGATATCAGCATGAGTCCATAAATTGATACTTTCGAATCGTTCGTAGATTTACGAGAATTCATTCACCCATATGTGGTTGAAGGCCGGCCGCCGGAAAGAGAGGCATTGCCACAAGGAATACTTCATTGCCTTCTGCAGTGTCGTAGACGCTCGACGTCAACAGAGTACAGTTGAAACACGGTGTGACTCTCCAAAAACTCAGTTGTGAACTATTTGTCGTTTCTGAAAAAAAAGGGATAAGCTTCTTCTATCTCTAAGTTGAACTGTCTAAAGAAATCTACTTTTCTATAAATGAATTTCAAAAAAGCTTGAAAGTTGTGCATTCAATAGGGTGTAAAAGTCATCTGAATGATAGTACGATAGAACTGCCTGCTATCTGAGCTTGTAGATGAAATTTTCAGAATATTTAGGGCAAAAAAATTTTTCAGACATTGTCATTTCAACTTCCTTAAGTGACGATTTTTCTTGATGTACTCAAATTTTCCGTATTATTCAAATCAATTTTTCTAAGTACTCGAAGGTATGCTGCTTATTAGTGCAAACATGCATTGGCAAGTCGTCAAAATTCAACTTCCATTTATTCCCAATTTCGTACTTCTATCCCAATTTTCAGTACTATAACTTTCAAATCGAGAGAAATCGCTCTCCTAATAGATGCACACACCTTGCAGAATAGCCTTATTGAGAGAAGGAGATGTATTAGATAAGAGTGTGACATGCCAGCTAAGATTCTCTGTGGAGACTAAAAGAGTGATACAATGCAAAAGAGTGGATGGGTAGAATTGCTATTGACCCTCATGGCTTTATTGAGGAGTTTTCTTTTGATTTCTATTGCCAGAGTGTCTCGAGGTGGTTACTTGCGAGAAGAGTTTTTATGGCTGATAAAAAGAGTCAGATCGGTGGTTGATTATGAAAATATCGTCTACTGCATCACCTATCTCGTCTATCACTCTGGTATCACTCTATCAAATGGTCTACATGCCCCCATGCTGCATTATTTTAGTTCAAGGTGAAGGTTGATAAAAGGCTGAGTAACCGTTTGTTTGCATCACAGCTCTACGTATATCTACAATCGACAACATTAATGGATTTTGTGTTCTATTCTGAGAACTGAGACCCCGACGCACTGAATGTAGAGAGCGAGACATGAAAACTCGGTATTTATTGAACAGTATGATCCAACAATGTATTTTGAGTCTTTCATGAGGTCTTTTTTGGGCAGCAGTGCAAGGCACGTGTTTGGACTTTACTCTCGACAGCTTCATGGTGCTTTTTCGTTCAGTCAGTTTCCGGAGGACAAAACTCTTTATAGAGGAACCCATAACGAACTTTCTACACTCAGCGTGAGATGAAATAATCACCTTTGTGTTCTTTTAGAGTATTTGATTGTCGACTGCATAGCGTATGGATGTTACGTGGGCATATATTAGCAAACATTGCAATCGACTATTCTGAGACCTCGCTCAAGACCGAAACATTTGTCTTGAAGGTTCCTTCAGGCTATAAGGGAGCAAATGCAAAACCGAGCTCATTCGCTGGACGGAAACTTTTCATAGGAGTGATAGGAACCATTCGAAAACTGAAACTTCAGACTAGAACTCAATCCAAATTGGAACTAACCGCAGACGCGCATATTTCTTGTCGGACAGAGCTCTTTCTTTGGACTATTAGTGATCATTCGATAGCGTAATCGTTGCTGACTCTAACACTGTACTTATATCCTGAAAAGACCGCCTCTCCGCAACACAGCAGGTAAAATAAGTCGGATTTGCGTGTGTGATCGAGGAAATTTTTGGCGAATTCACGTGCAGCTGCTTATGGCAGCCAAGTGCGCCGAAGCTATGATCGATTGGCTTGGACCGGTCTTACGACATCGCGTCAGCGAATGTAGTCACCTCATCCAGCGGCGCATGGATTGACCAAAGACCGCCCCTAGTCACACATGTGCATTCAACTTATTTTACCTGCTGCGTTGCAAAGAACCGGCCTTTTCAGGATATAAGCTCAACGTTGGAATCAGCAGCGATTACGCTACCGATTGAACACTAACAATCCGAAGAACGAGCCCTGTCTAGCGAGAAATATGCTGGTCTGCAATGCAAGAAAATTCCTTCTGTAGCAAAGTTAAGAAAGGGTGTTTTCGAAATTGAGCAACACGTGGCTGTAGCTAAAGTTTCAGCTTTCTAATGGTTACCAATCTCCTATGAAAAGTTCCTGTCTAGCGAATGAGGTCGGTTTTTCATTTGCCCCTTGTTACCGAAGAAACTTTCTTGCACCGTATAAGTTCCTATGAAAGACCCCATGAAAGGCTCAAAATACGCTGTCAGAATATTTCCTTCTTGAGTGAGGTCTCAGAATAGTTGATTGCAATGTTTGTAAAATTTTTAGACACTTCATTGATTCGTCTTGATAGTATTTTTTTCACTGGACCTATTCCACTATTCCTAGCATTTGAGTTGTCTTTCCGTCTTCTTCTTGAATGACGCAGATTACTGGTTGAGCTCGTCTCCTTGCAATCTCGAGGATTGCCTGGATGGGGCTTCCATAGGAGGTTTGTTGCTATCTGCCGGAGAGTATTGCGGAGTGGGATTCAGCCTCCCACGCGCCGCGACGAGCATCACATCCACCCCCACAGCGCCCTCGACCATTTGGTATTACCTTATCACCTTCAAATAACTGGACCTTTTGAAGACGACTTTGTCGTATTTAGTCACTACCTAGTTGGAGCGCATAGACTGTTAGTAGCATCACCTCCTCACCTTCCAGTAACGACGACGTCTGTTGTATATTACACGTGACGGCTTTTGTCAATAACACAGCGATTCGAGATTCATTCGTACCATTCCTCGACTTGACGAATTCAATGACATCCATGCAAGGAGATTTTCCTAGTTTATAAGTAAATATTCAAAGCTATGAAAAGGATTCAAATGGTACAGAAACGCTAATGCCCGTAAAGCAAAACAGTGAAAAGTGAGGCAATTCGAATTTCTTATATTTAGAATCTTCTAGGCACTTATTCAAATTCTGCAACAGACGAAAAATCCTTAGTTTTGCGAAGTTAGTTGTTGTCTTGTTGACAAACTCTTTTCCATTTTACGCTACTGAAACCACCTTTGAATTTATGCCAATCAAGGTTCAGTGTAAAATGAACGCTGAGTTAATCGAATCAATTGGCTCTTATCTCTCTTAATCTTAATAGCTGAATGTGCTTAGAACTGCCAACCTACTTGGACTATAAAGTCGATCGCTGTCTTCCAATTCCACAAATTCTGCTCTCATTAGACACCGTAAATCTCTGTAGAGTGCCTAAATCATTCCCTAAATCCTTTCAATCAGTCGATCTATGTGCACCATATCACCTTCTCAAATTCCGTCCGTATTTTTTGGAATACTATAGTAGTGTCGTTCACTTCCTGGTCAATTCTTCCATAGAGGTCGCACCACTTCATCTGGAATTCAAATTCCATGTTAGATTGTCTACAAAGACTATCGAATCAGTCGAAACTGGCCTACTATCACTTGGTGCAGTTAGAAAGCTTTCACCAAAATGAGTTTTGCTCCCAACAACCATATAGATTTTGACTAATCATACTGGCAGAAAATGGCTACCTATTCTTTAAAGTTTTTCGCTTGGTTTCTGATCGATAGTAATGGAGATGATATATCACACTTCCGATAGCCGCTCTATATAATGGAGACCGTCAACTTAATAAGAGACACATGGAATTTTTTTTGGGCAGCACTGACATTTCCGGCAATTACTTCAAATTGGTACTTATATCAGTATACTGATTTTTGATTCCATAAATTAGCCTTGTAAGTTCAAGTTGATATGAATGGAGTTGAGTTATGAAAAAAGAATAATTAGTGTGGAAAGAGA
Organism: Parelaphostrongylus tenuis; assembly: GCA_019055375.1. Taxonomy (NCBI): domain Eukaryota; kingdom Metazoa; phylum Nematoda; class Chromadorea; order Rhabditida; family Metastrongylidae; genus Parelaphostrongylus; species Parelaphostrongylus tenuis. The sequence goes on from JAHQIW010007152.1 coordinate 191,103, forward strand.
TAAGGTCCTATTGCGTCGCGATCTGATTATCATCACGGCGAGATGTTAGAGATGCAAGTACGAAAGTAGAGGATTGAGTTTATTCCGTTATTCAAATGAGAATCTCACGACGGATCTGTTATGTCGTTAAACGAGCTTAAGAATTTATCTCTGAAAAGAAAGAAGATTTGCTCTTACTAACTTGCTGCTTGAATGTACGTCGCACCAGAAGGTGTATCCGATAGTGAAAGCATTTGCACGCTACATTTCTTATTACAGCTTCTTGTTTTTAGAGCTTTGCAATGCCTTATGTGTTGCTTACCTTTCTTCACTGAAGCAACAGATCGTACAGACGACTACAATCAGTTATTGCTACTTATTAGGTCATTCCGTAAACTCCTGCATTGAAGCAGTAAACACCAAATTTGTTAACATGAATAATTAACAATGCATGATTTTGCTATCGTTCAATTGCTCATTATTTTACGAACATTTTGGTATAAAACTTGCCTACACTTGCTTGAAGATGGAGCTGTCGTTTTTGCTAGTTTTTGCTAGAACAATTTTGCTAGCTACTCATGCACGATGGCTCGTAAGAGAAGGTTAGTGAAGCTGCGCGCAAGATTGATGGAGCTTGCTTTAAACTACGCGAGCGCGACCAATAATCAAGACATCTTTCCAGCTTTGAACTTCTCGAACCCTTTTCTAGCCGTCGTTTTTGCAACTGAATCAGTGCCCTAGGCTGCACTGATTTTGTGCACCACTTCACTAGCATTTTTGCCTACGCGCCATTGCATGAGTTGCAAACGATCCTAAGGCAGTCCCAACTTAAGGCAAGCATAGGCAAATTATACACCAAAAGGTTCACAAGGGAGTGACAAAGCTCATGCAACGACCTCATAGAAGTTGCCCCAATGTCCGAATTCCTTTTTCACAAGATATCACATATAATCAGGTTTGAAGATTAGCTGTGGACGTAAATCTGCTGAACTCTAAAAAGCAGTGAATATGAACATACAGTCCTTATCAAAACAGGACTCTGGTCTATATAATGTTTGGTGAATCATAAGCTAATTAAACTGCATTGTAGAAGACGTAACTGCCGAGACGTCGGCCATTATGTTGTTGTTGTGTTGTAATACTGTTGTAGTCAAAAGATGATATCATTATCGACCTCGCATCTACTAATCAAAGAGGACTACTGAATTCGACAGAATTTTCTGAAGTGTAACGGATGTCGATTCCCTATGTTAGATAGGAGTAGTCGAATGGCATGCGCTACTGATTAGGCTTGCGAGAAAGCCAAAAAGAACGTCTAGCATTGGATGTGCCAACCAAATCACTGAAGGCTCAAGAAATTTCTACAGATTAAATCGAATTTCTAAGTGAAATCGCAGGATAGTCGAGTGAAGGTGTTGAGGGATATTAAAGTTTTTTTCCTCACTGAGCGGATCCCACTACTTCTGGCATTCAGTTCGTTTTGTATTTTTCTTGAACGTGTAGATTACCAGTTGAACGAGTCTCCTTGCAATCTCGAGGATAATCTGACTGCAGTGCTTCATAGGGCGTTGTTGTTGATTGCCGGCAAGAGTTGGGGTGGAGCTCAGCAGCTCCACGCTCGCCGCGACGAACACCTCAACCACTCGGCCATGGTTCCCCAAAATTGAACTTAAATTTCTCAAAATACAAATTCTCATTTCAGTAAAAGGATGGAAAACTGTTTTGATTTCTAGAAAAATTCTACTTAAGCACGAGTTATCTCTATAGCCACGCATAAATAGTTATTTTATATGTGATCCGACACTACATATTTTGGAAATGTTTTATGATCTCACATTATTTTCAACCCATATCTCAAAGTGGAGCGCATGTGGTGAAGTGGTTAGAGGTGCTCTGCGTCGCACAAGAGGTCAATGGTTCGGTCTCGCGCTCATGATTCAACAAGCCATCCATCCCTCCGGGGTCGGTAAATTGGTACCAGACAGGTTTCAGACTTGTATGGGAGGATAAGCAGCACTGACTCGGTTCAGCGGGAGGCCTCCGCGAGTCATTGTAAAGGCCAGATATACATTCAATTTTCATTCAAACGAAATTCGACTTCAATTTTCATTCAAACGAAATTGAAAATTGAAGTCGAATGCATGGCGCATCCCTCAGGGATTGATCAACGCTGAGAGCTTTATCCTTTTATTTTTTTTATCTCAAAGTGATTCTTTTCTGACTTAAACTAGGCACATTACGAACCTCACTAAGAACCGGTACAGCTAGTATTCACCAGAACCTCACCAGCAAGATTGGAGGACTCATAAAACATAAAAAGAGTTTATAAAAGAGCCTATCTACTGCGTGAATAAACTTTAGAGGTTGAGGTTACTCTTCTGAAGTTATGATAGTGCTTGACTTAGTAGCCTACGTGTCATTTTGACCTTCATCGACTTTGGGTATGGCTGAACTGCCGAAACGTCAACCACTATTGAATAAATCTTGTTCCTCACAGTCTCGTGTCATATCGAAAAGGAAGTATTGGCTTACTGAACAGTGTTGAGGTAAGAGGAAGTAAACGCAGAACAAGAATAAGTCATAAACAAACTTTTTTCAATTTTACGCAGGCGATGGAAACGAGGAGACAGACGAGTAAGGTGAGTAACCGCATCGAGATGGCGATTTTGAATAATAAATAGTATTTATCGTCAGCACTCCATACATAATATATCATTCGCACGTGTTCTACTTGTGAGCGGTGTGATTCTCATTGAGCTTACGACATTCCCATTCATCGACCTGGCAGCATATTTTGAGCCTTTGATAAGATCTGTTACGGCACCTGTGCATTGCAATTACGTATTTCCGCCTTCCAGCCTTTTCAAATGTGCGATGCCTTTCAGAGTTCCTTGAGAAGATATTCCCTGTATAGAGGAGTCGCCGCCAAAAGTTTTAAACGCGCCGTTAAGTGAAAAATCATTTAACGGACAGTGTTGCACAGTTGATTGCACTTTGCTGGTGATCGTGAAATATCATACCTTTCGTTTCGAGTGTTTTTTGGGATCTCGCTCAACACCGCCCGTTAAGTAATTTTATCAAAAACGTTCGGCGTCGGCTCCTATATGCAGGGGATGTCACTCTGCGGAGCTCACTGAACCGGAAGGCAGCGTGTAACTAGCCGAGGCTGGAAGACCGAAACGCGTGTGTTACACTACATAAGTGTCATGACAGATCTCATGAAAGGCTCAGAATATGTTATCAGATTATATTGTCTTGAGCAAAATCTTAAGAAACACTCGATAGGAAAGGTACGATATTTCCAGTCGTCGTTTGAGTTTTCTTCAATTCAAAGATCTCGTTGCCAAATTAGTGCTCCCTTTTAGTTTGCACCAACTTCATAAATTCAAAAAGAGCCTTAAGGAGGGCAGAGTATTTATGACTGATTTAAGGCGATTTCCCAGGCTGGGTTTTCTTCACTTAAGCTCGGCACATTCAAAAGTCATGTGCGACTGTGTGTCACTGTTTTCCGATAATGAAGTGAGCTACTCAAGAAAAGAATGGTGAGAGTTCTGGAAAAACCCTGCTTTGCATGAAAACCAAAGTTTGCGTTTCGCTTCTCTGTCGATATTATAAAAGCGCCTACTTAGTAGATTTTGTGTCGACTTGACTTTCTAGGTTGTTAAAAAAAAGTTTTCAACGAAATGTCAATCACGACAACATTGAATACATCATGTAGATAACGGTTCTTCGTCCTATTTTATGAGACATAGTCTTACCAATGCCGGATACGGGCAAAACCTGAATTTGAATGTGCGTGGAATAAAGTGAAACAGCAGATATTCTTTCAAGGGACTTTCATATTGTACCCTGCTTCTAGAAATGAGTTTGGCGTTAGATAAATGATGTTCACACTGTGATTTTGACAACTGCTTAAGCTCAACTAGATTTAGCTCTGTATTATACTCCTTAGATCAATCCTAGTCGACGGGTGATTCCTAGAATCTACAGAATAGGCAGAAACAGTATGACAGCAGAACGCGGAGAATGATTGTTATTACGAGCGTATGCCGCCCGGGCAATATAATGTGGCTGTTCGAGTCCATGGTAATAAACATCAGGTTCCAAATTTTGCTCGTCTCATCATTGTTGCCGCCTTCGAAAGTGTGAATTCGGCTCCTATTCGAAAGATGTTGTATTGTGTACGAATTTTCTTGAATAGGGTGATGTCACTTCTCTCCAGCGTTTCGAAGTAGTCGTATCAGAAACACAGTGTCAAATTGTTTAGATGGAATGAACCTGTCCCAGACATGCCTAGTGTCAGTTTTTCAACCCCTTAGGGTTGAGAGACAATGTGGATGCAGGCGGGGTCGAACCAAAACCTAGTTTGGTCGGGACGTCGCGTAACAAACAGGATTACATTAACTTTATTTTATAGGGATCACACTACTTATTTATTTATATATTTAGTGATTTACTTGTTTAGCTACATAACCATCTGCCACATTTGCTGTGAGATATCCATCACTTATTGCAGGCGATTCGCATCTCAAATTAATCGTTCTTGAAAAGGTCTTCGATAACTAAACTGCCAAGCCAAAATGTTCCCCTGCTGGTTTGAAAAAAGCGTTCTGGAGGCGGTTAAATCAATACCTTGCTTCTAGATTGATCACATTACTAACCACTCTTCTATGTTTTCTCCTCTGTGCCAGTTTAGTGGATGGCATCTCTAGAGCAGTGTTTGATAAAATTATACAGCTATTGCAAGAATTTCTATAGGTCGTATTTCCTTGTAACTTTCTGGCTGCATGCGCCTTTAGAAAATTTTTATCTTTTTTAAACGCTGTTTTCAGTTTTCTGTAGACGTTGGCATTGTGTGAACCCATGAGTAAAAGTGTATACCAGAGCTCAAACGTTATCAATCATCCCTGATCGTGAGTAAGCAACGTAGATAGCACCACTTTCTTACCTTTTAGTAAAGACGACATTTTTTGTGCACTACATAGCATTTTTTCTATCAAAACAAATTGTTTAGAATTCAATTAAACTTTTTCAAAACTTACCGCAATTAATAATATTCAAACTAGCATTCTGTTTCGAAGGTGAATAAAAGCGCGTCTACTCAAACGGGGAGCAACAACTTGAAGGAGGTCAATTTCCTTGTAAGTAAGGTGCTTGGAAAAATTCTACAACGCACAGGCATTCTTTAACTTGTTGGAAGCAGCGTAGTACTTATATACATCACGGTTCACCAAGTCGCTCGCTTAGAGCGCCAGGATTTTCTACGGCGCACGTAGTACTGGAAATATTGGAAGCCGGTAGAGTTATTAGATTTATGAAGGCATTATCATTACTAAATAATGGAATACAACAAAGGAGACTCCTAGAAAATTTACTTTCTTCTCTCATGAAGAGCACTCATAGGTCGAAAAATCTTCTGTGTTCCAACAACGAAGCCTCCTTTCTTTCCACGGAAACGAACACATTTTAAGTTGTTATATAACCAATACTCACACTTGTTTCGTTTTCAGTCTATGTTTCTATAATCATGCGTCAGATCGAAAAGCACCGCTTTTGAAACTAAGTTCAGTTTTTGAAACAACCTGCAAATCACATTTTACTAACCAAAAAAAAAACGGTTTGCTCTTGGTAAAAACGTCGTCTTAACTTCACAGCGGATTTTTTTAGTTTTCGGTTTTCAACTAAGTTTCCGAACTAGATCCAAAAAATCAGAAGTTTTTTTCCAACTAATCGAAAGTATCAAACAGCATTAACTGAGGTATTCTCCATCTGCATGGATGCAATTCTGCCACCGCTCCGGCAACAAATCAATTCCGCGCTCATGAAGCTCATTATTCTTCGATGCAAACCAACCACTCAATTCTCGAGGCAGATGATTGATGTTTCGAAACTTCTTCTTGTCCAACCAGTGCTCCAATGTTCTGAAGAGATGGAAATTGGACGGAAACAGGCGTCTAGCGAATACGACGGATGATCCAAGTGCTCAGAGCCCAAATCGATCAACGTCTCCCTTGTTTCCTTGGCAAACGTGGGGCTTTGCATTGTCTTGAAGCAAAATGACTAGGCGACGGCGGTGACATGGAATTGCCTAATTTCAACAAACCAGTTGCTGACAATATCGCTCAGCGTTGATGGTCTGACCGGCTCGCACCAAGTCCCAATAAATTAGGCCACTTCGGTCCCACAAAATGATCAACATTGTATCTTTCGTTTCGAGTGTTTTCTTAAGACCACACTTCAAATTTCAGTATAACAAATAATCATTTTTGAGCCACGCATGTCATGTGGTCTGTTAAAGAGACCACATGACATGCGCGACTCAAAAATAACTATTTGGCATATTGAAGTTAGAGCTGTGGTTCTGTAAAACGTTCGTCGTCGCTAACTCTTAGTGTGGCGACTGGAGCACCCACAAAAGATTGGCAAAAGAAGAGAAAGGGTAACTTCCCGACTGACTAGACTGCAAGGTCGAAACGTGTGTCGGGCTTTATAAGTCAGCCCTTTTCAACAGACTACATTACATGAGTGGCTCAAAAGTGATTATTTGGCATACTGATCAACACTGCTTTTGGTACAAATCGATTCTGTCTCGATGTTGGTGTTCCTTGCTGACTTGGTGACAACCACTGATTTGGACGACGCTGACTCTTGAAGAAAATCTACTTCTCATCAATGATGACAAAATGTAAAAAGATAGCAAACGATGCGCAAGGAAAATTAGCACAGAGTAGGTGAGAATGAGATTTGTTTTTGCCGGGAAATTTTTATTTCTTGGATCAAGGCGGAATAATAGTTGAAAATCTAATATTAAACAGCAAAATTCGATTCTGTGCAAACTTTATTGTTATGAAAAATAGATTATCAGATTAAAGACTTGTATGAACATGCTTTCAGTGGAAAGAATCTCCAGTCCTTGTAAAATATCTTTTATTCATTTTGATATTGTACTGTATGCAGTCGTCCTCTGTGAATATGTTCGTGTTGCCAACCTTTTCTACCCAGTTGACCTTATTCATTAAACTATTAGTAATAATTTGATAGCCTAGGAAATGCTTATATCTATACTGAGCTTCGATGGTGGAAAGACTTTGATGTTATGTTCGAGAAACGAACAGAAGACTACATCTTGCGTTCGGAGTAGTTAGCTCATCGTTTGGTCCTCACATCGACAAGCAAAATTTTCCGTTACGAAAAGATTGAATATGACTATAGGGACTTCTACGAACGTACTGTTAGTAAAGAGAGACTCAGTTGCCTCAAAAATTCATACATTTTCTCATGCGAAAACACTGCATGCTGGGGAAAGGAGTGCAGAGAACACCTGATATGTCCATGTCCAGTGACATGGCTACCTTGTTAAGTTCAAAGCGCAATATAGGAGGCATTGAAATTATTTATAGCGATAGAAGGAAAGAACAAAGTCTGTTCTATACTTCTACCAAGGCGTTAATTCCTGGGGTACGGTGATAATGGAAAATTTGGAGAAAGTCTTCGATGTAGTGACGTCGCATGCAGTGTGTAGCATTATTTTAACAAAGCCTTCATTTTCCTCTTCTATCGACCGTTTTTTCATAGGCGCACTCATAAATGATCTGATTAGGATATGATATGTTTTGCGTTCTTAACTCCAGTGGTATACAGGCACCTGTCTCGTTCCATTGGAACTCATCAGTACCACCCTCTTTCGGTTCAGCCGATCCTCTGAAGTTAAATAGTCCCCTATAAAGGAATCGACGCCGAGCAAGTGATAAAAATCGACGTCGAAGAGGTATACTTCATTATATCAGCTACATGCTTGGCTGCCGGTCATCACATTGTCAGGAAACTAAGTTATCTGACTAAGGATGATTTATTATTCAGCGTCGATTTCTTTGTAGAGGATTTTTAAACCTCATGGGATCGGGTGAGCCGAGGGAGGGTGGTGCTAATGAGTCCCAGTAGGACGAAACAAACGCCTGTATACCACTAGATCTAACAGCTCAAAACATGTTATATCCTTCATTTTTTCCGTAATTTTCAATCACACTGATGACGTTGAAATATTACACGAAGGAAATCATTACAGAACTAAAAGCTTTTCAGGTGTTGGAACAAAATTGATCCATAGCATCGACTGTTTTCGAAACCTCGCAAAAAACATTCAAAATAATTCCAAAAAAGAATGCTTAAAGCCCAAACGAGGCTGGTACGACAGGGCCATACACCGGTGTTTCGGAGGTTTCGGCCTCCTCGTCAGTGACCCCACCCCACATTAAACACTGATGTATGGCTCTGGCGTACCAACCTCGTTTAGGCTTTAAGCATTCTTTTTTGGAATTATTTTGAGACCTTTTTGTCGTAATATTTGGTTCCTGAATTACAAAATGGCAATATAATCGAGTATTTGACGATTATCATAGTCATTATTGATAGTTGACGATTACTTGAAGGTTAATTGCTCTTCACATAGGAAATGAATGCGAAACTAAGCATTTTGTATTGCCTTTTGAAAATGCAGCGTTATAACAAAACCATTGGCGCTGTTTTCATGTTGCATCGATGGATAGCTCTCATAGTTGAGTAGAAGTGAAATTACCGAAAGTTATGACCAATACGACAATAAAACAAAGCCTCTTCTCTAATACGACTCTGGGGAGATCATAAATTTCAGAATTCGCTAGTAATAAAAATTTGCTCCAGTTTGTCGGTCGCAATACATTGTAATGTGTGTTTGCAATGTGCAGTTTATTAATGACAAAGAATTCATTACTTTGTAGTTGTTTTGGCATGCTTTAATCAAAAATAGCCTTGATGAAGTCTCTTCCATTGCATGCAGCCATTTACTGAGTATGAAACTACTTTTGAAGGCGATAAAAATCCGAATTTCATTAGAACTACCGCATTGTCATTATAACGAGTCGCAAATCACACGGTTCACAATGGATTAACCAATCATGTGCAGTTACTAGCCTGTTGGAAAGCCATTTCAAGCTACCATAAAAAAATCACTTCTCGATTTCATGCTAAATTGTCATGAAGTACCAACTATCAATCACTTCAGTCAATTCTCAATATTCACATAATCAGGAATTACAACTTTTTTGGATAATGCAGTCAATTAGCGATTGTTTTAGCTTTTTAATCAAATCAAAATTGATAGTCATGTAGCACAATGGCTTGAGATATCTTGCAGTGCACACTTAATCGATCGTTGATTCGATACCAGGTCCAGAAACTCATTTGAGTTTTCCAATGATCTGGGTGAGCAAATTGGGAACATGAGCCCTCTGTGAAGATAAAGGGAAAAGGATAAGATTCGCGACGTTGATCAATTACTGCTGGATGCAGCATGCATTCGTGTTCAATCTTTGATTTCGCTTGAGGCGATTGAATGTATATCTGGTGATTACGGTGGCCTCTCGCTGTATCGAGTCAGTGCTGCTTATCCTCCTAAACAAGTGTGAGATTTGTCTGGTACCAATTTCCCGAGCCCGGAGGGATGAATGGCTTGGTGGACCATTAGAGCGAGAATGAATCACCTTGTGTGCGACAAAGAGCACCTCTAGCTACTGCGCTACATGCGCGCAGTGAAGATAAAGAGCTCTAATTGATTATTAAACACTGTTTTGTGTACAAGACATTGTGTAGACCAGATTTCGCCTCTGCGATGACTGATATTTGATTAGTACACCCGTCAGCATCTGATCAATGTCGAAAGCTTTATCACCTCGGAGTTGATTGACTATTAACCTTTTTTTCTGCTTCGTCCACTCATTTTGGCCTTCCAAACTTCCAACACTTTGAAGCACTTTACCAAGCAAAAACAGTAGTACCTAAGCTGTTTAATTAACATTGACCTTCAAAGGGCAGTCACATTTAGGAGAACTACAATGAGAAAAACGTCCGCCTTCAATTATTCGTTAATCGCTGCATCATGTCTTCAATTTCACTCGTAGTTTCGCATCAGGATCAAATGCGTATGTGGAATATGTTACGATTTGAGAAAGCCTATCGATGAATGAGTCCAGTGGTTTTATCCACGTAGATAATTTGGCCAATCTCGAAGTGACCTGGAATTCGATCTGATCGAACACTGAATCAATCAGCGATCGTATTTGCACTCTTACCAATTTGAGTACGATAAGCCCACCATGTTAGCTATGCCTCACGACAGATTTTTTAATGTCTCCTTTTGATGTCCATTAATTTGAAGGTCCTTCCAAAACGTAAATATCCAGCAACTTCAAAAAAGTTTCTTCTAGAAAGTTGTGAACTGTCGAGAATATGTTTTGGAATCCGACTTTTATAACGTCGTCGAAAAATATGCGAAAAAAGTAAGATATGCGTTTTTACTCCATGGATCTACGCTTCGTATCAAAAGTAGTGAAATGATGGAAAACTGGGCGTCTTTTTTGCTGTATCAATCACGTATAGAAAAACCTACAATGCTAATTGATACTGAAGAAGAACATCAAAGGATTTACTTTCAAGCAGCGTTGCCAGGGCTCGAACCAGCAACCTTCTTCTCAATGGCCGGGATCCTAACCACTCGGCACTACGGAATGGCTGCCGCGGCGAGCTGGCGGAAATAGTGATATGGGCTGGCCTTACTCAAAGTGTTGAAAACTGCATCGAGCTCACACTGTTCATGCATATTAACTATAAAATAGTGCGAGTGTGCTACTGCTATGGCATATCTATGGGAAACCGCTATGTAAGTCGTTTAGCGAAAAAAAACTTTCCCGCAATTTCGTTACTCAATTCGTGCGACTCCATACTAAATCATTTCCGATTTTTATTTTACTATTCGTTACGAAGGTGGACTTTGTCGAATGCCTCTTTTTATTGAGCAGTGAAAACTTGTGCAATTATTTCTACCGATTATAATCAGTGGGCGCCGTAGTCGAGTGGTTATGATGATCATGGCGGTGCGCGTGGAGCCGGGCTCTAACCTCAACTCTCTCCGGCAGCCGACAACAGCGCCCTATATAGCGCCACAGCCAGGATATACGCTAGATTTCAAGGAGACTCGCTCGATCAGTATTCTACGACGTTCAATAAAAAGACGAAAAAACGAAGTGAATGCTAGAAGTACTGGGATCCGCACAGTGAAAAAAACTTTTCGAGGACGGATAAATAAAGTGTCTAAAAGATGATAGTCAAACATTAATGTTTATGCACTTATACATTTATGACTAGTCGTTAAATCCCTACGATTATTAATTCGGACTTATAGAAGCTAGTTTATAAGTGGTAATAACAAAAGACAGATGTTGAACTTCGGATAGTCGCTGCATAAATAGCCTTAACATAGAGAGGGACACAACAGTTGGTATCCGAACTGATATTTACATGGCCACTTCTGTTACAAGGTGGAAGCTCGTGTCCCCATATCTTGGAGACGCCAGATTGAGTTATAAATATGAGGAACAACAGTGTGAAGAAACTATGCGAGAATTACAATGTGCTGATCCAATCGTCATTGTAGCGAGAAGCTGAAGTCACAGGTGTAAAGAAAGAAAAACTAGGTTCGAGTCACTTTTCTGAGAACACGTTACATGTGTGGTGTTATTGAACGAATTATTTTCAAGGCTGAACAAGGAAAACTTCTGCTAACTATTTAGGCACGTTTTTGTCAAAGGCCTGCTTATCCAAGTCAATATCAACAGATATAAAAACATCGAGCCGGTGTTTGCAAACTGCCCTCCACGTTTTTCAAGTTTTCAAATGCCTTGATGCAATTGCTTGTGTTCATGTGATTCGAGTTTTCACGACAACGCTATATCACAGCGTAAAAACTGGCCGTATACTGAGCTTGAATATGGTGATGATCTGACGACTTGCCATAAACGTTCGTAATGACACATATAATCAAGTTCAGTAATCATCACTAGACTTGGAATTAGTGAAGTTTGAAAAGCATGAAACAGAACTTTTCAGCAAAGTCAAGTTTCGTGGTTGAAAGATGAGATGAGAAACTGATTTTTTTGAGATTTTTCCAGCAGTGTCAAATGTTAGCAGCTGTGTTGTTAATTATAGCTGACTATTTACGTTTTATTATGACTCACCATTGATACTTTTCGAATAGCAGCACTTTCCAATTCGTTGCCTTTCAAACGTCTTTGACGATTAATTTCATTTTCTTGTTGCTTCAGCTGCTAGTTGAGGAATTTTTACCTCTTCATAAATACCGGGGAAAAATTTCTAAGGAACTTCTTTTTGGGATTTCCGAAGAACTCTACTACAGCACTTTCATTCTTTTACCACATATAGTCATCAGCTTTTTGAATCGGAGTGTGTTATTTCATGCAAAAGAAAACATCTATGGTGCTTTCACTTAATTTCATGCTTCGTATTGATTCAGTGTTAGAATAACTGCTTGAAAAATCATTATAAAAAGCCCTTCTATTCACTACACCATCGCCACAACACCTATTTTCCATCAAGCGTACTATGCATTTGATTCAATGCACACGGTTCGATTAGCTGGCGAATTTTTTTGAAGAACTTCTTCAAAACATAGAGAGGGTATGTTATATACAATCATTACTGCGCAGATGATGGAAAAAAGGCAAACAAAGTAAATATTTGCCTTGGATGAAGGACTTTGAATAATAAATACACTTTTACTATTCAGGATTTATCTATCCACGATATACTTTTGAGCGGTGCAGTTTTCATTTAGATCACGAAATCTCGGGTGTGTTGTTGGAACTGTTCCCAGTTGCAAGATCTCGTCCCCAAATCAGTCCTTTCTTTTAAGTGTCCCGAAGCCCACTTTGTCCTCAATTGGAATAGGTTCCTCAAGTTGATGCGGATGCATTTGAAAAGCAACTGATCGTGTTCTCAAATCATTACATGTCGATCTACGACCAATCGGATCTCTATCGTTTTTGCTTCCAATGAACAATGGGATCTGATGACGCCGAATAGTCTAAATGTTCACATGTAGAATTGCCTTCATCATTCCGCGAAACGACTTCCAGTTAATCCACGAAACGGAAAACTCATCCAATTTCGGTATTTTTATTTGCCAGATTTTATCTGAGTGTTTTTTTCACAGTTTATTTTTGGAAAATGCGACGAAAAATCATTTAGAGTCAGGAAAACGATAACGCACTTATCTTATCAAAACTACCCATTTCTCGCAATTTGAGTGGAGATCTAATTTGGCTATTCCGCCTTTACGAAAAGAGTTTACTCCAATGGTATTCGACTACTTTCGTATAAAGCAGTGATCCTCATGCATCAGTCAAACAAGCGCTCGAAAGTTTTGAAAAATTTCTGGATGGTTGATGCGAAGACAAGAACTGTAAGCAAGTAGTGCTGGGATCCGCGCAGCTGATGTGAAGAACGCTATTACGGAGTAGAAAAAGAGTAGATCAGCTTGCACTGAGACCTTTATAAATCCTTTGACAAAAAGGTGTGTGAGGATTGCAACAGAAAAGGCAAACAATTGACAATTATACCTATTAACAATCTCAGAAAAGCTCCAAAAAATACCTAGTGGATTATTTAAACCTGATGTATAATTTTTCCTGTAAGAAATAATAAAAGGTACTGTGCTAAAAAGTATCGATAGTAAGATAAAGTTAAACCACGTCGTTAGATTTACAAAAGTTCTAAAACAGCGAGAGTATTTTCTGCTAAGCTATCAACGAAGAGTTCAAGTTAGCATTAAGCAAAAATAACGAAAGTTTGAAGGCCTCAGAGGTAAAGCGGATCACGCACTGGAAGATTTTTCAAAGTTTACCATATTGAGCACTACATATTAAGCTAGTAATGGTGTTTATGCATTGTTGGAATTTGCTGTTCGATACTGGAATACACTCCTAGTAAATGTGCTTGTATTGAATTTGGCTTCACTGCGCATTTTTTCGCTCTACGTCTATTTGCTATTGACGTTTTGCTTGATGTATACTTTATAAATATTTTAGACTGTGAAAAAGATGTTGGTTGGCGCAAATGTTATGGCGTTTTCGGACTGGGAGTTCAAAATGGGTCATATAGCAGCAGAGGCAGCTCGTAACACCAACAACGCATTCGGTTCACAAACTGTTGACAAATGTTTAGTGCAGCGGTGTTCAAAAAGTTCGTAAAGGAGAGGCTTTTGTACAATGCATAAACAACAGTTACTTTTTTATCTATTACTCGTAATTTCCTATAGCACTCGTAAATGGTGGAGGCTGATATCCGCCAAAATAGTGATAGCACTGATCTGCTCAATAAATCAATTTTGGAAGAGAGAACTGACTTTGAGAATCATTGAATTAATTTTGAAGATAATCAATTGAATATGAAGTTGCACAATTAGTACAAGTACAGCAACAAGCTCATTTTGATTGGGGGACATTTTGAAGAACATGCTTTCCTATAAGTTTGACAAGTTGGCAACATATCAAAAACACGCGTAATTTTAAGCTCATTCACCAATCCATTCACCTGTATCACCTGTATCACCTGTCGTCCCGTTGATCGTCGAGTGACTCGAGCGGGTACCAGCAACTCTTCCATTTTCCCCTATCGCGTGCAAGAGTAGCCCAGTGGGTCCTCCTTGCTCTAGGAATTCGCTGAGCATCATATCTTTCTTCCATCGCTTTCGTGAAGAAATCGGACCAACGGGTCAGTGGTCTTCCTTTAGAGCGCTTGACATCCCGAGGAATCCAGTCGGTAACGGCTCTCGTCCATCGGTTGTCGTTGAAGCGCATCACGTGTCCGGCCCACCTTATTTTCGATATCCTGGCGTGTAGAACGGCGTCTCTGATTTTCGATCGTTGACGTAGGTCGGAAGTTCGGATCCTTTGTCTCATTTGCGAAATACGAGATACTCCTAGCATCGACCTTTCGACTGCGCGTTCGATAACGGCAAGTGATCTTTCATCCTGCTTACGTAGCGACCAGGTTTCTGCTGCATACGTTAGGGCAGGGATAATTGTCGAGTCGAAAAGGTGGGCACGGAGTCGGATGTTCTTTGTCCTCTTCACTACATCTTCGATGCTCTTAAACGTTCCCCAAGCCGCTCGTTTCCTCCTGCTCAACTCTGGGGCTAGGTCGTTCATCATGTTGATTTCACGACCTAAATAGATGTAACTGGAGCATTCGGAAATTGTCGTTACGTTGAGCGTGAATGGGGCATTAGAAACCCATCCGTTCCTCATGAACATTGTTTCCGTTAGATTCAGTTGAAAACCGATCTTTCCACAGGCGTTATCGAAATCAGTCAACATTCGTTCCGCTTGGCTGATGTTTGGTGTTATGAGAACGATATCGTCAGCAAAGCGAAGATGGTTTAATTGTCGACCGTCAATTTTCACTCCCATTTCGTCCCATTCTAATGTTCGCATGACGTTTTGTAGGGTGGCAGTGAATAGTTTTGGCGATATTGTATCGCCTTGTCGAACCCCTCTTCTTACGTCAATGGTGATATTGTTGTAGAATGGAGATATTCTGGTCGTGAAATTCTTTATAAAGCTCACGAAGGATCATTATGTACCGAGTAGGGACGCCCTGGTTATCCAGAGCCTCTATAACCGCTTCTGTTTCCACTGAATCAAAGGCTTTTTTCAGATCGATAAAAGTGAGACAGAGTGGTTGTTTGTACTCTCGCGAAACTTCAATGAGTCTTGTGATCGTGTGGATGTGGTCCAATCCATTAGAGGTAGCAAAATAAGGCTGCCACTGAAGTGAGTAAAAGTGCATCTTCATTGTTTCCATCCTACACCACTTTTACATGCGCTAATTTTGAACAGCACGAACCAATTGGTGATATTTTCTGCAGCTCAATGAACCAATAGTGAGGTTGAAGTTATGCCAAGTCATTTGGGTCCTCGGAATAATAAAGATGACCACTGTACGAGTGAACCATTAGAATTGTTCCATTAGGAGTTTGCTCCTGTATGGAAACAGTAGCCAAGAAAGTGGTAGTAGAAATTTTTATTGAAAATAAACAAGATATATAATAAGTGATTACCAAAAAATCAGAATTCAACTCGATAAAACACAAATCGTTCCTGAAGGGTAAAAAGATGTAGACTCCAGCGTCCCTTATTTCTAAGAAATTGATTAGATCAACTAAGAAACAGAACTTCACTATTATTTTAATCAGATCAACCAAGAAATAAAACTTTGCCCTTACTTCAATTAGAGCAACTAAGAACTAAAACTGTTTTACAACAAATCTGGTTTTGCAGACGACAATCACTCAAAACCGACATCATTGATCAAAGTTTTTCATATTGGAGAAGAGGGCACATATCTTGGTACGTTAGTCGAATTTCCCATTATTCTGACCTCGTGCCACACAGTGAAAAACTCAACAGACAATATTCTAATCATTAAGAGTACATCTGAAGTTTAGAACTGCGTAGATTTATAGGAGAGACGCTATGACATTGCGGTGTGCGTTTACTATTTTGACACTCCACTTTTCAAGCCGAACATGTTTAGAAGCAAAAATTTCAAAAGACTGGCAGCGAGCTTAGTTCATCAAGTTTCCAGTGGAAGCGCAGTAGCTGTAGGAGTGATTGAATTGTAAAGCGCCACCATGCCCTAATTCCTCTGATTCATTTGGTTTAGTGTTAAGAATTCGTATATTGAAGCAGAGAAATAGAGAAATTTGCATCATATAATTTTCATATAGCTCCATCGTCGAATAAGTGTTCAAAAAATTGATGTCATGCGATTCAACAGCCTCATGCAATCAGACTGATCGCCTTTGCGGTGGTATGATATTTCAATATACCCATTAATGTGGAGTGGTGTGCAAAGAGATTTTTGCCAGCTGCGATCCGAACCCAGATATCACCCTATACGGGGGCACGTGCTGAACCGTTGCACTACCGACGCCCGTTCTAACATCACTCTTCCTACGCTACAACACCTATCTGTCAAAACGGGCGTCGGTAGTGCAACGGTTCAGCATGCAACCTCGAATAGTCTCGTATAATCTTTGTTTGCCTTAACCATAATTTGTGCCACATCGTATGAAGATGACTGCACGTTAGTTCTTGGAGTTGTTTCTTTCGAAGTGGCTGAAAGCATTTCCGACCACTACAGTGGCTTATAGTGGTCGCCTAAACTATCAAGTCAGTGTTTTCACGATTCTTCCAATATGAATTTTTCGTCCCGGAGGGGTTGGAGCTCTGTGAACCTCAAACGTTGAATCGAACGATTCAAAAATCTGCCGCAGGGCTCCTCTAATCAGTTCGCCACATGCATCGTCTAAAAATCGCAAGCATGAACAATGACTGATTGAAAATCCAACTTGATACAGTAAACAATCGGCCTGACTGGTCATATGCACATCTATATTAGACTTCTAAAAGCATTATATGAATACAATACTCTGTGCTATCCATTGATCATTGAAGAAAAAAACTTTCCATCCAATGGATCTCAAAGTGCTCTTCAAGACTAGATAACAAAAAAAAGTTGCAAGAAAAACCTGAAACCTCTCAATTGTATTCTTTCTATGATAAAAATTAATCTTTCACTGTTTCATTTCCCCATTATATTGCCTCGTCTTTGATTCCGTCTTTTTCGCGAGACTTTGCAAATGTTCATCGTGATGTACATTTATGTTTTGACCCTTTCAGTGCCATCAGCATTCATCCGTCAGCGGTAATGGTCTTTTGGAATTAAACCCAGTTGAGCCGAATGTGAAGCGGCTTCAACGCCGTGCATGTTTTGGTCGTATCCCAACAGACGTGTGTCCGATCTATACAATTCTGCTTCTTTCAACACAGAATTTTCTTTGTTTTTTACTGCCAGTTGGAGCGATCTGTACTGATCAACATCTTTCAGTTCAGCATTCAAATAGCATAGCACTAATTGTTGTCTTGAACGCATTACCGTCATAGCTACACAATCAGGTTAAATCAAAATAGAAATTAACTCCTCGCAGATTTTCTATCTACTTGTTTGAAAAAGAAGTTGCCAGCAGCACCCCGTTACTAGTTCTACTAAGCAAAGACCAATCTCCACCATTTTTTGTTGTCATATGAAAGCAATGGTACATTTGCACAACGGTTGATGGCCTGCAATCTGCGATTCGGGACTTGAGCAAACTCGCCAAAGATATTTTCTTGTGCTAATATGATATCTTCGCCAATATTTGTGATTTTCTTCAAAATACAGGTTAAGGAAAGAGGGCGTAAGGATATGGTCAATGATGTCAAAAACGGTGATTAGAAGTACCTAATACACTTCTAGAGTCAAACATTAACTAAGAGGGGTTTGAAAGCTTTTGAAAGCTCTCTGCTCTTGTTCTCCATAAGCTAAAGATTAGAAGAAAGCACAGTGAGGTCTCCAAAAAAGTACGCAGTTTATTAGCAAAGCCAAATATCCATTGTTATTGCACTTATCAACGATTTCATGACGGATCACCCAAAGCATAGAATTCACCGAAGTGTATCGTCACCTCGAGAATTTTGGATCACAATTTGGCAGATAATACAGGTGAATGTTCTGTATCCCATGTGTCAAGTGTGATATAGATGCGCAGTCACACGTTCCAAATGTGAGGTCAGGAAGCTGACCAGACATTTTGAGGTGCGACATGCATTGAACTCCAACGTAGAGTATAGAAGTGACAGAATGCCTATTTGCCTCACTCAATGACTCGCACTCATCTGATGCACTTACATTGTAGTGCACTAGTGCAAGTCTGCTACCAACCTTTTAACTCCAGTGAAAGACCGCTTTTCTAGCCGGGCTTTCGCTGTTGAGTCAACAACTCTGTATGTATTGCGAAACACCTCTAGCCACCGCCCACAAGCGCAGTTATTGAATGATAAAATTTTAAGATAAATGAAAACACAGAGTAACGAATGATTTCAAGTTTCATGACTTAACGATGTGCCTCTATGGTCTAGGTAAGCAAGTCTTGGTAACAGATGATCTCAACCCTCTAGAAAGGAGTAAAAAGTTTCAAGTCTTGAGATTTAAGAGAGCCACATATTTGCAAATTCGTATCTATAGGTATCAAGACAACTGGAAGTAGGGCTGTGTATACAAGAGTAAAACATCCTTTCTAAATCCTCATGCAAGACTATGTCACTCCATCCTGCCATTATGTTGAGTCTTTACTAACATAAAAATTGCTTGTTGCAGTTATGTTGTTGTCGAATATGTATCAGAGATTACGAAACGAGTTGGCGCTTGGTTGTTGTAGAGCTTATCGTTTCCATTAATGCTCCTTTGCTTCTGTTCAGTGCCCCTGTCCTAGGAAAGTTATGCTCCTTGAATCAAAAGAGTTACGCTGGACCAAAAAGTTATCTGAATCTCAGAAGAAGAGTTCACGTTTGCTTGAATTCGCAATCATTTTTTAGAAATATTTGTGATAGAAAACATCCGTGAGCTGTTCCTTGACTTTGACTGCAATCTAAGAGGAGCTGCCGTAAGATGAGTGGATTTGCATAAAGCTTTTGCATTTTGTAAAGAAGATGCTTATTTTTTTAGATGCTATGTTTCATCGTCATCAGATGAATTCGAGATCTAAGTTTCAAAGTCTTTCGACTATACTCTTTCAATGGGACGCCGTGGCCGAGTGCTTGTGATGCTAGTGGCGCGGCGCGTGGAGCCGAGCTCCATACCAATACTTTTCGACAGTCAACAACAATGCCTTATAAAACATCACAACCAGGCTATCCTTGAGACTGCAAGGAGATTTGCTCAACCAGCATTCTACACCGAATGTTGGTTGACGAATTGTGACTGTGATCCAACGACGATTTGGCACAATCTCCAGGAGACTAATAGTTAGCCGTTTGTTGAGCTTGATTGTTGTACAGATAGATTCTCCCCAAGCATATTGGAAATACGATAAAACTTTTCTACAACCTGTTATGCACCACAAAGATATACATTCATTTGCTACTTTTCATAGACTTGAAAATCAGAAGCTGTATATTTTTTCATGGCCCATACTTTACCTCTGTAGTAATTTAGAATAGAATCGATAGGCTGAAGCAAGTCGGTTAGCAAAGACGGTTGCCATAAGATTCATAAATTAAGAACCTTCTGAAGATGAGCTGCAAAGTTTACCAAGAACTCCTGTGAAAGTGATTCAGTAACAGGTTTCAAGTAAACATAATTACAGTAGAATGCGTTGTTTTGCATTAACGATGGGCTCCAAAATTTATTTTCGATGTACTTTGGTGTCATAAACAATTTCTATGCCGAAAATAACAATGGGAGTTTTCGGCGAACCAGGTCTGAATCTTTTTGAAGTGAAGTTTCCTCGTTTTAAGAAAAGAATTATAATGTGTTTTGAGTTGAAAACCGTATCGAAGCGCTACATGTGAACTGAACGGTGGCCCACTTTTTCAGTGAAAACCGACAACTGTGTCATGCTCTCGATCTTTTTCCATTCAAAAGATTTTCGCTGATTGTAGAATGAGACTTTTTTCAAATATTGATGACAAAACTGGTTGTTGAATATTAAATTAGTACGCTTCAAGTTATGCGTTAATTATCAGGAATCTTCTACATTCACGGTGTTTGCTTCGTGATAAGAATAGTAGTTCTTGAAGCATTTCGAATATTCGAACTAATTGGAACGCTTAAAGACCGTTTAGTTCTTGCCTCCACAGTCATTAATCATTTTTATATTCGCACCAGTAGTAATCTATCTATCGTCGCCCCACCCAACAGGCTCTCCTTATTAGATCTCTAGAATGAAGCCGCCTTAAATCGCTAGGTTTGTAAAATATCCAGTTCCGATAGGGATACTATATCGTGTTTATAGCTGCTCTTCTTCATCACATTACAATGAGGTGTTTGTCATAATCTATCTTTAGCAAAATTCCGAAATGAAGAATTTTATGATAATACTAGGACATCGCTCTCGTCTTTGCACCATTCAATAGACCCAATAGACTGTATTCTTTCAGATCGTTAATGAATTTGAAGAAGCAGATTTCTGCGTATAACTCAAGAAGTAAGATTTTGTGAAAATTACGAATGCGTTTTATTTATTTATTTATTTGATAGTTTATTTGCTTGATCTATTTATTTATCTAGTTATTCATTCATTCACTCATGCAAGTCACGTATCACTAGAAACTGTGTGGATTCCAACAAAATGACATTCTACACGTTTCCTGTGCCAGTTATTCACAACATCCTCCGAACTGGTGTGTACTTTGAGAATTCCATTTTTTCGGTGAATGTCAACGGAATAAATTCTGGTAAAGTTAATCATTCCTAAAAGTCCTGCTAAAGATTTTCCGGACAGGTCTGATGAACATTTCCCAAAGGAGTAGGAGAAGACGTTCTTGGAGAAGTAGCTGACAATGACATTGAGATCAGTGCACGTAGTAAAGGAAACTCCATGAGCCCTCTAATGAACTCTTGAATCGATCATTTTAATCTTGTAGTCGCAGTTCCTCTGTGTTGCTATATAGTTCGTTGCTTAAATGGCATTATCAACTTGTTATTTTGATTTTCCACAGCTGTGAATAATGTGGGCCGGGTTTCGACGATGTTTCGGCATAAATGACATTTTAGTGCTGAAATAGAATTGTATTTTTGAGGAGCAACTTTTTCGGGTTGCTAATGATTTTCGTCAGTCATGACAATTAAATCAAATGTTTCCATTTTACATCCACGTTTTGCTTATGGTACATCGGCGATTATTGCTATTCGTCTGCTCTTCATTGGACTTTAAGTTCGTGAATGCTGCTTTCAAGTCTAAGTGATGATGGTAAATAGAAACGGTGCAAACAAAATCCTTGCTTTATATTGTTCTGTGCAAAAGATAATCCCTGCTCGCCACGAAAAAAAAGGAAAAAAATTGTTATGGTAATCATCTGGAGTATATAAATATCTTTGCACCTTAATAGTCATTTGATTCTTCAACAAACGAGTCATATATGACCATTGCGTGACCAAAAAAAACGTTATACGTTTTGACTTAGAATTATCACAGCTCTGAAAATTCCAAAATCTGAGTTCTTTTGATAGCTGGATGAAAATCTACTTATTCAATTACATATAAAGCATTAATTCTTAAGGGAATGTATTGCTCGTTTTTTCTCATTTCGATTTGATCGGGAGTTTCGTTGCTCGAATAGCGATCACGGAATCTCGGTCATCGAATCGCCATCCTGTCCTGGAATAGATTGTTGGTGTTAGGTAATCAAAACAGAAAGATGCCATTCTACGTTGCAGTCACTTAATGAAATATTCTTCAAAGAATCCACAGTTATTCCCTATCGTTTACATGGTAAGAAAGGCATATTGCGTTTGATGACAAGTTCAAACTCTGATGGCTGTGGTGCCAAAACGAAAATGATAATCGTCTCGAGGCCATGTGTACTAAAATTGGTGGACGCGTGGCGTGGACGTTCCGCCCTGCATCTACACATCCCCATGCTTGATCAAAATGAAATTGTCCCTTAAAATCTGACTTTTCCTGGCCTAAGACTTCCTTTTTGCGAGCAAATGAAATACGAACAAGACAGTGGAGCGATTATCTTAAGAAGCCAATTTGTCGAGTCTTTGTTAATTGATAATTATCAAATAACTGCTCATTACTAGATAAAGGGGGCGCCGTGATCGAGTGGTTGTGATGCTCGTCGCGGCGAGAGTGGAGGCTAGCTCCACCCTCCACCTTCGTCTCCGGCAGTCAATAACAACGCCCTATGGAATGCCACAGCAAAATTATCCTCGAGACTGCAAGGAGACTCGCTCAACGAGTATTCTGAGCCGTTCAAGAAGAAGATGAAAAAAGAATTGAATGCTAGAAGTACCTTAACCCGTATAATGAAAAAAACTGTGATGACGGATTAAATAGAAAATAAAGTAAAGTACTAGATAAATACTGATTTTAGTGCAGTTATGATTCTAAATCACTCGCCACGACACACTTCAGTGAAGAGCTAGCCAGTCCGCGATATGCTCGTGAAAAGGCTAGAAAGAATAAAACGCTCAACGTTAATCACTCTTCGAGAAATGCGTTATGCACTCGGCCTTATTAGCCCTTTATAGACCAAGTGAACCAGCATTGATGCACTGACGTTTTCGTGGTCTCTTCGTAGGACCAGAAATTTCATGTTATATCTCCATTAAATGTTCTATAGCTGACAGACTACAGCGGGTTTTCTTCGGCTTCCTTAGTGAGCTATAGCAATGAAGAGAAAAATACGTTTTGCCTTCAGAGTCTATAATGTGTTTTAGACTTGTGTTTGCTTTGTTTTTTCTCTAAACGTAGCCTTTCACCAAATCATCAGTTTGTCCGATAGTGTTAGAAGCGGCGAATCTACTAGGTTGAGCAAAAGTTCTTTAACATCTGTGAAAAACTCAAGTTTTATGTTTGTTTCACACAGTATCGGTTATTGTAGATTCATGGAAATGTCTCAATAATAAATCCATATAAAACTCCCGCGGCAACGCAAGTTAAAGTGTGGTTTATCGAGTCTACGATTTGAAGGGAAAGGCACCCAATAGTGGCTCTTTGAAAGCGCGTGCTGTTTCAACTGGCAATGCGAAACCTTACATCGCAAATGAGACTAAGGAAAGTTTTTTTGTGAATTGGAGGCAACCAACCTACAGTTAGTTCCACATGCTGCGCCGTCCAATTATGGTCCGCGTTTCCGCCGCGATGGAACATTTCCTGTGTGAACGCCGATTCAAGACCTTTGATCAAGTTGAAGAGACATGTTAGAAGTTTTTTGATTCGAAAAGAAATGGCGATTTCAAGCAAATCTGAATATTTGCGAGTCAATGGCAGAAGATCTGTGAGCAATAATGGCTTTTGTCTTGAAGAATAATTATTTTGATAAGGATATAACATGTTTTAAGTCGTGGTCTAAGTGCTACACAGTCGCCTGTTTCGTCCTTCCTCGACTCAGCAGCACCGTCTTCTATTTAGCCGATCCCCCGAGGCTACACTCCTCTATGAAGGAATCGACGCCGAGCAATAGACCACCGCAGGTCAGACAATGGAATTACCTAACGCTGTAGTAACCGGCAGTCGAGCTTCAGGCCTCTAAAATGAATTATTCCTCTCAATTTGACCGCTTTTTTATAGACCTGTTAATTATCAGTGTTCATTGTTGATCTTGATTGATGTCATGCCTATACTTTGAGTTTTCCGTAGATGTTAACGAACATTTACCTCAACCTAATATTACTAAGCCTAATCTCTGAGAAGATTTTCATTTTGCTGTAGGATGGTGAAGAAATAATTACTTTTGGTATTCGAAGTGTGTACTCCGCTATCGTTTATGCATGGCTTTTCAGCATATTTCGCCACTTTTCCCCTATCCGCATACATTTTCAGCGCTTGAAAAAACGTCTTTTTTTCGCCAAAGTCTCAGTAGTTATTTGATAGCCTAAATCTCGAGTATGCCAGCTGTGCATTTTATTTTCAAAATGGCCTGCCTGCTGACTACACTGTGAAAATAGGAATAAAATTTTGATTCACATTCGAGCTTTTTTGTTTAACAGAGCTTTTTCCTTAAACTTTTACTATTCATTCGATAGCACAAATTTCGAGATATTGATGGCATACTTGTTTTTCAAGAAGGTTTTTTGTTGCTCTGTAACAGTGGAGATGACATTGCATTTCTCACTCGACGTGAATTCGTTGTTCCTGTATGTATATGCGACTTGTAACATTGTCATTGAGCCATTGAGCTTTTGGAACACTACATACACTTAAGCCGACAAGATGTGCGCACCGAGTGCCAGAACCCGATCTTCTTTTAGTTATACGAAATTGTGCTATCGAATGGTTATTGAAAGTTTACAAGAAAAACTGTGTCCAGCGAAAAATATTTGACTGCGAAACGCAGACTCATTTTTACTGCTAAAACGCAAGAAAGTTTTGTTTCAAAATCAAGTGTATCGTTGAAATTTTCGAAATTTGACCTATCGAATCATTATTGAACGTCCAGAAAATAAGGAAAAAATGCGTTTTTTCAAGAGCCTGAAAATGTGCGCGAATAGTGTAAAAGTATCCGAATTTTTGATGGCGACTTAATAAATTTTTCACAGCATAATTATTATTGATTCCAAAACTAAATCTACTTATGGATAGGCGCTGTAAGTGCGATAAAATTATGTGTTTCACACAATGTTCACTTTGTAGTATCAAATGAACATTTAAAGTTAACACCAATGGAAAGATAGATCAAAGTCTTTTCTAATAATTACGTACGATTTTAGAAACTCTCCCAAAGAGAAGAAAATTTTCTAGATGGATAACGAAAATCGCGTACTGTCAGGACGTCAGTTAAGCTCACTGTGCTCAGCGCGATTCCAGAGTACCCAATTTTCGCTACTTATCTATAGCTTTCCTTTGTTTCGAAAGTATTTCCTGGTTTTTACTGATATTCTGGAACGATGTTATTTTTTCGACGCACTTATACGCTTTCGATGCAAATAAATCCTCTATGTCAGAAGAAAATTCCAAGGGTGAGACGTAATTTTTTCTTCTCGCTTGTGTAGCACCTCATGAAGACTATTTAGAAATATGAATGTGTTTCAAAATATCAAACCCATTCTATCAAATAGCAAATAAATTACTGAATTTGCCAAAATTTATGCTATCGACTGGTCGATGAAAGTCTTTTATAAAGGCGTTCCTCTTTAAAACAAGTTTAAGTTCGATAGAGCCTAGCATCTAAGAGCTGATTGGATGCATATTTCGCTCACACAATGACTTGATTTAGCCTACTAATGTATCACGTCAATATTTCTACCTTCCTATCAAGTAAAAGCCAGATCCCTAAATTTTTACATATTCTGAAGAGATGATCTGTTTCTGGCGCGTACGAGTATATGCTTCAAACTGTGAAGGATAAATTGAATTTGCTCATATAAAGAATTCTCGCAGAGTAATTGAATACTACGGTAAATGCACATCTTACTCCACATCATTTTGAGACAAGCAAGAACATCTGCCTACTCAAGCAAAGGAATCACTGGATCATTAGATCATGTGAAGCACCTGTGTTTAAGCAAGCAGGTATTCATGTGGTACTATTGTGTAGGACGGCGACAGATGAAAAACCGATCTCATTCGCCGGCCAGAAAGTTTTCATAGGAATGTTAGTAATCATTCGAAAGCTTACATTTGTGGCTATAGCTCCACATAGCCAATTTTCAAAAAACCTTTTCATATCATTGTAAAGTCCAAAACAAAATTATGTTTCCCATCATGTGTTCCCCTGGATTTTTATCACGCGTATGAATCGCTGAAAGCACGAAAATCATATCAACGTGTAGAAGAGCTTTCGTAGTTCTAAGCCGCTGCTTTATCTATCTGGAGTTTCTTTCAAAACGGAGAAAATTTCCAGTTGAATGGCAACGTATCAAACACGGTCGATCTCCACGCCTTACCTTCTCCTCTGCTCCGGCCCGCCGTGAATTAGCCAGCAAACGAGCTACGAAAATGTAGGACTCGATCTCATTTTCCTTGCTAAACAATATCTCTAAAAGATAAACACAGCACTGGAATCATTGATACTTAGACTATCGAATGGTTACAATTAGTCTGAAGGAAGAGCTCTGTCCGGTGAGATGCAAAGTACAAACCTTTTCATTCTCCTACAGCTCTATGAAAAGGGCTCTTTTAAGCTTCGAAACTTGTGCTATGGAATGAACACTACCACTCTAGAAAAGAAGTTTCGTCTAGCAAAATATAAGTGAGATAAAAAAACACGTTACCGTGTGAAACATGAATTTAATTGTGATTTTACAGCGCTAGAAAAGGTGTTATGAAAAACCGGCCATGTGTAGCTACAGCCACAGATTTGAGCTTTTGAAATATTACTAACACTCCTGTGAAAGTTTCTGTCCAACGAATGAGATTGGTCTTTCATTTGTCGCCGTCTAACAGGAAAGTACCTTGTTGTAACGTACGATGATGTCCAGTAGGATATTCATTTTAGAACAGGGTCATCCAAATTGAGACATTTTTCTAATTCCATATGAGCTATGTGTAAGCCATGTGACAGTTTTGAACGAATTGTCTGCTACGCGTCCTTACTTAGGCTTACAGTTTTCCCTCTAAAATCGTCGAAATGCTAAAGTTAGTAAGCTTTTGACCAACCACATATCACGCTCCAAAACCGCAAAATCCTCCGAAACGTCAGTCGTCCTTGAATGATTACTATGTTGTAAATTTCGTGTCCACACATTGAGAGCACGGGAACCCATTATCCGTATTTGGCAAAACATAGAAGAAAACTTGTTTGATTGATATTCTTTTTAAAATTCGCTCATTGTCCTCCTTCTGATTTTCGGAATAATTCGGGCATTATGAAAAATTGGAATTTATATTGTGCAAATCAAAGCTGCACTGTAATGACCACATAGTTGCTGGTTCAAATTCGTTTCTTGAGAGAACCAAGAAAATCCTCCATCATTCTGATGTTGGGTGAAGTTGACAGTCTTGTCTGGAGGAACAATAATATACACTGACTCGATCGTTTTTATCAGTCGGATCTTAAAACTCAGTGTATTGACCACATATGATTTCAATCTCCTCTGTCATACTACGAATGGAGTCGAATGTATGGAGAGTTATTAGGGAACTGATCAATGTCAAAGATTTCATCTTTCATCTTTCATCTTCAGAGATTATAGTGTAGAAGTGCATACTTCAATTTATTACATTGAAATTTCTCGTGTTGATAAATTCCCTTGGAATCACTATGCAACGGTATTTTTGTTTCTGCCCTCTTTTGCAGTAAAATGTAGGTCAATGAGTGGACAAGACAATCCGTTATCAATCATAAATCTTATTGGACTGGTTCTCTCTATAAAGGTGATTTTCTGTCAATTATGTGACTTCGAAAAAAGTCTAGGCCGTAGTAGTTCAACTCATGAAGCAGAAGAAGTGACGCCCACGTTGATGTTTACCTCCTTACTGCTTGCTTTCAGCCCATTTGAGACGATCTGTTGAGTTGATGAGAAATTCGTCGGACTTTTTCGTTTTTGTTCATTACTTTTCATTCACTTAAGTCTTGCACTTATTGTAGCTTGAAGCAGCTTCTTGCGGTTATTCTGATATTTAGTACTTGAACATTTGTTTCTGAATAAAATCGTCCCTTGAGCAAAAACGATTGTCGATGCTACATGAGTACCGTTTGGGTTCGAGTGCTGTTTTGATTTTGCTGTAAGGATAAGGACAAGTCCGCTTCAAAACAAATGCATAGATGTTATATATTAACAAAACCGCAAAAAGCTGCTCTAAACGATTTTGGAAACAAAAACCTAAATACATGAAGAATAATCAGCAATTACGGAAAAGTTCGCGAAACTTCTTACCAACCTTCTATCTTCACATCCGTCGTGCGGATCCCAGCATTTCATGTATTCATTCACATCCATAATCCCAAAAAGTCAACTTTTTTTCGCTAAGGTTCAACTGCTGCTTGATTAACTTTGACATCATCAAGGGCGCTGCTGAGTACGTGTCGACTTGTTTCTTTGTGAAATGACAGGATAATTTACCACAGTGTTCACAGTTGGCTCGAAATTAGTGAGCTAATCCCAACAGCACTGATTTTCTGATTTTGAAGGAATGAGAGACTCGAAGAGTTATGCATGGGGCCGAATAAGCTTCTTCTACGTAATCAGCGGCTTTATTAGTATTGCACCACGGCCTACGATTATAATAGTGCTGAAATTTTTCAAAAAAAAAGTCACAATTTTGATCACTCATTGGCGTGGCGCCCTAGAAGATAGTGAAATATTAGTTTTGCTTAAGTTTTAATGGTATTTACGCGCTTGTTCAAAATACGGTTTTTCAACGGCAGTGTGTATCTTGTGTTTCTAAGTCTTTTTCCTCTTTGATTCTTGGTTAATAGAATTGCATGTCACAGTGAGTACCATAGTCACCTCTATAGTTTTCTCACAGTGTTTAGAAAGAAGCTCTGGCTAAGAATACCAACTACTACCGTCTTACAAACTAGTAATTGCTCTTCAATCGAAACTGTTTTAACTGTTCCAGTCACTTTTACTGTTTCGTGTTTGTTGATTGCAGGTTTCATTGTTTACAGCCGCTACCATGCGGCCTATTCCTTATCGTCACGTGTTCATCAACATTTCCAATTTCTAATTTTACAGCTAAACGTTATTCGATCAGCTGTTTATTCAGATAACTAAGCTAATTTTCTCATATGGCGATAAGTCCACAGTTCATTTTGTCTCAATTCCACCATCTACGTTGATTTTCGATGTGCCTCTTAATTCGGTTTCTTAAAGGCATCGCTTTTTTTATAATTTTCGTTATTCATTTCGTCGTCATAAAAATGCTCATCAGTGTCGTTGAAAGTTCGGTTGATGACCTCGAAGTTTCTTGGATAGCTTTCCATAAGTATAAGTAGATCTTTCTTATCAACTTCAGCCGACTTTTGGAGAATCTTTAAAGTTTGCTAGACAAACCTGGTGTCATTTTCTGACCCGAGGGGGCGGGATGCTTGCCTGACACAATGCGGAGCCGGATCATCGACCGTGTTTTTTACTCGGCATCTCTAATTACTGCGGCTTTCTTATCTTCCATCCATACCTGCATAACTTGAAGAAGCAGAATCCTCTAGTTACTCACCATCGTACTGCTTCAGTTGGTACTTGCATACTTATTAAGGAAAGATCAAGTTATGAAGTCTGAAGAAAGTGTCTCCATCTGTTCTTTTCTCAGTTGGTTATTATGTAGATTTTAAAGTTTTATAGTGCAAGTTTGACGCAGTGGTTAGGGGTACCCTGTAGCGCACGCGTGTTTGATGTTTCGAGCATACATTCGAGGCTTACCAGCTTTCCATCCCTCCGAAGTCGGCGAATTGAGATCAGACTTGTCTGGGAGGATATCAGCGGCGACTTGATACATTCGTAGGCTACTGTGATTTACTGTGAAGGCCACATGTGCGTTCATATACGTCTGGTAATGTTTGATTCTTTGTGGCCGGCATCGGTTACCGCAAGTCCCTCGTGACTTTTATCATTGGATGAATATTATTTGTTCTTTTCGTAAAAAAGCATTTTTTTCTCTATACGCTAGTCAACTTTTTTGTGCATATATCTCTTACCTTTTAAGAAAACGCTAAATGTAGAACGTAATCTTTTTCGGCTCTTGCACGCTAAATAAAGCCTTTTCAAAAACCATCCATAGTGCTGAATTTGTCCACATTTTCGCAAATTACTTTCAGATAATTACTAAAATTCTAGGTGGAAAAGCTTTGTTTATTAATGAAACAGAAATTATAACATTCCCCTCAAAAATCAATCGGCGCCGAAAGATTTATCTTCTTCTGATGTTTCATAATACTTTGGGGAATAAATTCAGAAACACAAAAATGATCTCCTTTATTCTACACTGTTTGCTGAATTTTCATCTAAGCTAGCAATTATTTTAATCCTTTCGGTGACTATGCTCGCGTTTTCTGAAAAATAACTTGCTTAATAATATGAAGGGGATTGTGAAAGCAATGTAGCATTCTTTAGACATGCTGCGGTCTTCTGTGCTCGTTACAGTAGCAGTGATAGTGGATTTTGCCTCCACTTTCGAATGCTACACTTGCCATCCACGAAAAGGACACGATTGTGTGGAACAGGTGAGAAATAATTGAGTAGGTTTGAATTATGAAACTTGAACTTAGGTTTCACAGAACTGTTTATTGCCTCATCGCCGATGTGCTGTTCTTGCGTGGAAACTGCGACGTGCGAAACGGGGTTTCATGTCTCCAGAAATAAGTTCTCCCAAACTGATAATATACTAGACATTCCATCCAAAAGTCCACATTAGACCAATCAAATGCCAGAAACCACAGCCACGCTTGTAACATCATAGTCAATATTTGGTTAGTAATTACGACCCAGGAGAACCTTTTCTTCGATCCCCGCAATTTTTTAGAGATTGTTTTTTAGTTGATATCTAAGTGTAAGTCAGATACACACCTATTTTAAAAAGCAATAAGTTTCATCAGAAGTTTTTCAGACTATTGGGTTATGAGTTGCTTTTGAATTTAATACGAATTTGAAAAGGCGATCATGTTGGTACTGACTTCGAGTTTCAACCATTTCATAGTTTTCATGGATAGAGTTTTTTGAAAAAGTGTAGATAGGAGAAATCCTGCGTTCCTAGAGTGGAGACTGATGACGAAATTCGGTAGCTCCGAAACGAATTTTTTCGGACCTCTCCATCTATTTCAATACAAATTCTTTTCGACTGTTTATTTTCGCAAAAATTTGCTTACCTTCCTTTTTTCAATTCGTTTGGTGAGCTATTCACGGTATCCTTACCATGGTCAATAAAAGTTTATTTTTATACGCTTAAGGATTTTTTTCTAGCTTCTTTTTCCTGTCGAAAAAGTTTCATCCCACAATTCATGACTGTTAGGAAGGTACAGAAGTTCTTCCATATGTTGTTCAAGTATAAAGCCTGAGAAAAAATTGAACAATATTCAAGCGTTGTAAAGGATAAGAACTGATGAGGTTGCATGGTGACCCTAGTCTTGGTTTGATATTATAATTCCACTCACATTGTCTATTTCGTTGTTGTTCTTTAAACTGAATACCTCATTTCAG
This sequence comes from Parelaphostrongylus tenuis, assembly GCA_019055375.1. Lineage (NCBI taxonomy): Eukaryota > Metazoa > Nematoda > Chromadorea > Rhabditida > Metastrongylidae > Parelaphostrongylus > Parelaphostrongylus tenuis. The sequence goes on from JAHQIW010007152.1 coordinate 222,597, forward strand.
AAAAATGCCTGTCCTCCAGGTGTCTCATCATGTTCGGTGGCGGTTTCGGAAGTGAACCAGAGATACGAGTGAGAAAGTTTTGCACAAGCGCTGGCTCACCGCTTTACCGCTACCTCTTGTTATTCCCTGGTGCCAGCTTCTGTCAAAATCTTAATGTTGTAAGTGTTTCAGCAAAATACTCACTATTCTCAAGATTTTACTATGAGACCAAAGTATGAGGGTATGATGTGGCATCGTAAAAACCCAGCATACAATTTGATAAACAGATGTTGCTGCAAAACGATCGTAGTTATATGTGATTGATCAAAAACGATTATAAAACGTAGAGCGTTTGGAATACTCCCTAAGAGAATGCACACAAATGCCTGATAATTATTTTTGGCCCATGTATGTAGTCTGTTATGGGCACATATACAATGCAGTACACTTATTTCGGCTTAGCAGCCTCGTCACTTGCACCGTGCCTTTCGTCTAACCCAATCCCCTTGGCGAAAGCCCCTTACATAGAGGAAGCGATGACGAAAGATTTACATACGCCATCAAGTGATAAAAATCACCGCGCGAACGGTGTTACCAGTTGTACTCAACACTAGCCGTGTAGTTATTTTCATCACCTGATGGAGCATTTAAATCTTTCGTCTTCGGCTCCTCTATGTAGGGGGTTCTCCGCCAAGAGGGATTGGGTCAGACGAAAGGCACCGTGCAATTCACGAGGCTGTAATGCCGAAACACGTATATTGCACTTAAGTGTCCATTACAGACCACATGCATGGCTCGAAGTTTATTATCAGGCATATTGAAATTTGAGCACGGCCTCATGAAAACATTCGGAACGAATTGTATGATATTGTACCGAAATGTCTTCGGGAAGAATAAATCAGTACTGGAATGACTTCAGGTGTCCCCGGTGTCAAAGTACGACTGGTCATTAGGTTCGCCTCCAGCTCCACCCTCACAAATGGTAATACTTGAAGCCGTTAGAAAACTCTAGACTTGTGTTATTTTTTATTTCAGGCACCTTCTCTTCTTTGTGTATGCACATCACCTTTGTGTAATGCAGGACATTTCTCAACGGTGGGCTTTGATAAGCTTGTATGATCTAAAATAAGCCTTAATCAGAACCTCGTACTTCATTCAAGGGATGTTTGAGAATAACACGGTTTTTCCAGATTTAACGAAATTTAAGGAAGGTGCTCAATTAGTTTTATCTTTATAATGCTTGGTAACAGCCCAGTGTTAATTAACTACGAGAATGCTAAAATAGTGCAGAATATTTGGGATCTGAGGTGCTTTCAAGCACGCGAATACCCTTTCGAGGGTTTCACTAAGTTTTCAGCTACATCACAACGGTACTCGGAGTGCATTTCAATCAGCTATATTGTATTCTTTAATCATCCGATTGCCTCGATGGTGCAGTAGAGGACATATTGAATCTCTTGCAAAAGGTAGACGCCGTTTCGGAGTCACCTGAATTTTTAATTTCCGCTTTCATATAGGAGCTGTGATGGTTGTAATGTGCATCGCGCTCTGAGTTCATACCGCAGTCAAATTGAAGTCGGTGTGCAAGTGAAAGAGGGTTTATGGCTTGTTCAACTGTTCAGCAGTTCAAAAAATTATAATAACAGCAACCGCTGCTTGCGATTGAAATGCGGCCTTAGAAGGAGGAGGAACGAGGCCATCGATGGGGTAGTATGAATGCGCTCGCTCTCAGGAAGAGTAGTCGTGGTTTACACATGCATCATTTTCAGAGTTGTGTCCGTATAAACGGTCATGTGGTTATTATGATGGTGATAGATCTTGCTTTCAAGATAATTCATAAAGATATTTTAGGTGGTAAAAAACACAATGTTAAACCATCTACCCAAACAACTGATTCCACCAAGAGAGGACAAGAAGATATTTAGTGATTCCGTTCGCGATCATCCTGACTTAGGTTTGGCCGAACAGCTTGCCGATGCCGGATTCTAGCCATTTGAAATGTCAAGGAGTAATACTCAAAAGAATTGCAGATTATCAATTAATTATTTGTAAATTCCTGAGCAGATTGTCTTCGTAACCTGAAGTATTATCAGCACAATAAAATGACAGATGTTTCTGGGAATACTTTTTTTGTATTACTCCGTTTCTTTTCAAAGAGATTTTCTAGCAGTAACGGGTGATATATCTGAATGGTTAATGCGTATTTGTACTTAATTCTTATATATTATACGATAATCCTTGACAGTTCAACTATTTCATGATATAAATATGCAATTAACGTCTCTGTTTTTTCTCCTCTTCCACTGTAATTTGTCGAACTTTCTCGAGAGATGGACGTCGTTGTCCATTGTCATTGTTTACCCTTCCCTACTTGATTATTTAAACCGAATACATTGAGGCCAATGTTGGCGCACAGAGAATTCATGTTGAATGTATTTGCCCGCCATATTATTTCTCGTTCCAAACAATTTTCATCTATAGGCCAGTAGGAGATTTTCTTGGTGAAAAGTATAAAACCGGCTGATGGAGAACTATTTACTGGTGATTTGACCAGCAATCGACATTCAGTTCGCTGTGGTGAGTCATGATTTTCTTGGAGTTTTTGAGTGCGGGGATATAAAAAAGGCCGAATTAGAATTATTATGTGATTTCCAGACCTTTTGAATGCTAATGACAATGAGCTTGCATTTTGGACCACGGTGACAGCATATATGCATGTAGAACGGTAAAGCAAAGCATCTCCTCCATCTTCTTTACTGCTTTAATATTTTGTTCAGGGGAAAAAATATTGGTCATTGTTTAAAAAAACAAGCAGATTGAAGACGGTGTGGCAATTACTCGCGTTGTATTGGGTCATACAGAGAAAAAGTGCTCAGTCTGGAATGGGTCCAATTTGTAAGGATCATTCAGTTACAACATCTTATTGAAAACTAGTCCTCGTTAGACAATGAATATTCAACTACGACTTCTTAGCATTCAAATTTATTTGATTCACCACCACAGTGATTTTTTTCACTGCGCGCATCCCAGTGCTTTTAACAATTAAATCGTTTTTTGTTTTCGTCTTGCAAGGCGTTGAAAGCTGCTTGAGCGAGTCTCATTGGAATCTCTAGGATAGCCTTACTATGGCGTTCCATAGAACGTTGTTGTTGACTGTCGGGAAGACTATGGAGTGGAGCTCAGCTGCACGCGCACCGCGACCAGCACCACAACCGCACGACCACAGCTCACTAAGACTTAGCTGACTGTTTTTCTTTTTGAATTCAAAGATCCATACTTCGGGCAACGAAATGGCGACGGGGTCTAAAAAAAACCTAAAAGACTTGGAAAATGGGTACTTACATGTTGGACGGCGACAAATTCATAAACCGATCTCATTCGCTGGACAGCAATTTTTCATAGAAATGTTAGTGATGATTCGAAAGGTTGAAGCTCTGGCTACAGCCGCACTTTGCCGATTTATCCAAAACACTTTTATAACACTGTAGCATCCAGAATGAAACTTCGCTTGACACTCGCTTTTGCCTTCTTTTTTATCACGCGTGTACTTCGCTGAAGGAAGAAAAGTGTATCAGTGTGTAGAGAATTTTCCGTAGTATCAGAATCTGCGTTTTATCTAAAGTTTCTGCAGATGCGGTGGATACATTTCAACTGAGCAAAAGTATTTTAAACGCAATCGATCGCCGGGCCCCGTGAGTTCGCCGGTAAACATGGTCGTCGAAAACGAAAGACGACCGATTTTTCCTGCTAAACTGTATTCCAGAGAATAAGCACAACCTTGAAATCATTGGAACTCACGACATCGAATGATTGCTGATAGTCTGAGGAAAGAGCTCTGTTCGGCGAGGTTTGAAGTACAAAAATTTTCTTCCTCCTACAGCACTATCAAGAAAATTTTTCCAAATAGCAAACACATTTTTGAGTTCATCGAAGCTTGTGCTATCGAATGAGTACTAGCACTCACATTCAAAATAAAATCATATTTTATAGAAACACGTGTTTTTTGTCTTATCTTGCTTATAGTTCGCTGGACAAATCTTCTTCCTTAGAGCACTGGTACTCAAACTATAGCACAAGCTTCAAAGAACTCAAAAATGTCTTTGCTTTTCAATGGCCTCTCTCGATCATTTGATCTCCTCTGATCTTTTGATCTGTGCCTTAAGTCTCGACGGACAGAGCTTTTTTTAGGCTACAAATAATCGTCTGATACCTTGATGTTCCCTGATTCTAGTAATGTACTTATTTTCCGAGAATACGGTTTAGCAAGGAAAATAAGATTGAGTTTTACATTTTTGGCAACGTGGTTTACCGACTATTCGACAGTTCGAAGGTCCTGGCGGGGGAGTGACACGGGCGGGGCGAGACGAGACGACAGATGATATATTCTTATTCAATAGTGAACTTGTCCTCCGTGTTGGAGGAAACTTCAAATAAAACGATTTTCTGTGATACTATGAAATTTTCTCTACACATTGATATGCTCTTTGGCTCATAGCGAATTATATGCGTGACGAAAATGAAGGCGAAAGGCGAATGTGAAACATATTTTTTGATCTGGATGCTACAGCGTCATAAACGACTGTATTGAAAAACGGGCGTGGGGCTATAGCCTCAAGTCTGAGCTTTCGAATGGTTGCTAACACTCCTATGAAAAGTTCCTCTTCAGCGAATGAGATCGGTTTTTCATATGCATCCTCCTAATCGGAAAGTACCCATGATTTTTCTACTTTACCACAGAACATGAAAATGAACTCACTGAATTGTTACTTAGATACGTATGTTCTTTGCTTAACCAGTAGCACAAACCTGCGGAGAGGTTGTAGTTTATCAGCAGTGTGCCCTCGGACCATACTGCAGAGAAAAACAGTTGTAAAGCCACTACTTATTGTCATAGTAATCCTGCTCTGAGAATAGGCAAGGCAATGTTTAAGCTTCCGCCTAGTACATACGATGTACCGTTTATGCACATCTTATCATTGTAGATGTCTTTGACACCAAACGACATTCTACCCTCGCCTTCAATCATTCCATTTTGCGAAATCTCCATTTCAAGCGTCACTGGTTGCATTTAGATCCTTCTGATATCATTGAGATTTTCCATATCAGTGCTTTCTCTTTAGTTCTATTTCTTATCTTATCATTGCATAGACGTGAAAACATTTGATATCACAATGAGAGAGTGAATGTTGCGCCATTATTGATCAGTGATGAGCCGTTCTAATCAAGCTAATGATCAAATTCGCTGAGGCTTTTCTGAGAACAATTCCTAGCAAAGAGTTTTCATCTAAATGAATGCATTCAAAAGACGAACTCTCCGATTTTGTCAGACCACTTGTCTATGAACGATGACATAACAAAGGATTGCTATTAAATCAAGTTTTGGATGGATTCAGGCTCTACTGACAGAAAACTTCGTCCTTATTCTTGAGATTTCAAAGATAGCATAATGTAGTCAAAGATTCAAGCGTCAGCTTGGGACTAAACTTTTGAATCAATCCTGAAATCCACAAATCTACTCTGAAATTCGCAATTGAAGCATACAATTTTGAGGCCACCCTTCGATTTTTTTCGTACTGCATCTATCATCAGCAATGCCCTTACAAAATTTGAATAGCTTTTCATCATAACAACTTACGCAGTACACAAATTACTGGTTAATTTTGAGTGTTGCATGTTGATGTCGTCGCAGCAGAGGCTTTGTTCCAATGTTATTACAATGTTTCAAACGTTTATTGACAGTCTAGTTGAAGTGTTCATGTAAATTTCATGCATTCAGCGCTATCGGATCGTGCTATTTTGTTCTTCTAATCCGACTTTAACATCTTCCCGAGCAAAATAAGCTGAAAACACTTCGATCTAAGTGATTAAGTCATGAGTTGACTTCTATTACTGCATAGCACAAAAAAAAAAACAAAGTGTTTCGTGAGGCTTGCACTATGTACTCAAAAGCAGTCGTGGCATCGCAGAGGTAATTGAGCACAGTCTAGTCTACTCAACAGTTTTAAATGGTTCCCTAATGAATCATGTCCGTGTTTTTTCTTCAAAATAGCAAGCAAGTGCGGAGTCAATCTACCAATAACGACGAGAAGGTTTATATCTGCAGGGTATTTTACTCGTGCTGCGTTACACGCATGCCCATTCTGTAGTCATTTATTTCTTATTTGACCGGTTGCCCTAACAATTACAGTACTGTATGAAAGAGGTAAATGATATTTTAAGATAATTTTGGAAAGAATTCTCGCAAATGAAAACTTTCACTATAAAGTAGCAAGCTCATTCTCGACGCAGTGACAGAAATTCATTAAGTGAAGGCTTGGAAAGGACAAATAAGCTTTATTATAATCAATATGTCAAAAAAATTCAGCTACAAGGAACCTCTCTTATAATATTTAAAACTACCCTCACTTTCGTTGGTCAAGCGATGGTGAATGAGCTCATTTTTTTCATGACGATTGTCGGAATGCAAAGCACGTGAGACCATTGCTTCTGTTTCACAATAGAATTCCGTGTTCACAATATAAGAGAATGTCCCCGACGAGCAGATGACATCGATTCTGAATTATCAAGGTCATTAGACAGAAATTCCTAGACAACGTTTCTTTCCAGAAATGTTTCTTATCAGTGTCTTTTACGGGGTGGAGGGGGAGGGAGGAAGACGCCGCTGTGGAGCGCGTGAGGCCGATTCCCACTCCACACTCTCCTGCGGTCAACTTTGAACGCACTATAGGAAGCCATTTTAGGATTCCCAAAGATTTCACAAGGAGATGCGCTCAACCAGTATTATATGACGCTCAAGAAGAAGACGGAAAAGCGAATTGAAGGCTAAAAGTTTAGGGGAACTGCACAGGGTTAAAGCACATTGTGAAGATTGACCAGATAAAGTGCTGAAAATGTGTCCTTTACATGAGAAATGAGATACATAATGGTGCGAGGTACTGTGCAGTAATGGAATCATAGTTGATGATGTGCGCTAGCCACAGGAAAACCATGCCACACTTTCTCTGGAGTCAGCAAACTGTGTCTGACGTGCCTACGAAAAATACATTCAAATCCACGAAAGCCAGCGGGTGCCTTGGCAATGTAGTGGTAGAAGCTATCGCTAAATTAGACGGGACTTATTCCGATCAGCATTGATAGGCTTTCTTGAAGAAGAGCAATCCTTCATACAGGAACCACACCATACGGAGCTGCGAGGGTTACGCTCTTGGCGGATGCGAGACCACCAACAAAGTGAAAGAATGTTGTAATCTATCCTATATTTGAATACAAGTTTTATAAGTCAATTAGTAAATAAATATGCTGGGAATATACTAACCTTCCACCAAGTTTCTCTGTGGCAGCTTCTTGAATCTGACGTTTAGATTCTCCAGTTGTTCTATCCATGTTCTGCAAGTAAAGCCACTCAAAGTACCCGCAGAAACATAGCTTACTATATTTTGAACAAGCTATAAAGCTTATGAATTTTGTGAACCTTCGACTTTTTACAATTTCCAGGGCAAAACCTAACAAAAAGTATGGTGGTTTTCATTGTAACCCAAGTCATTGTTTTAGCTCTGAAAATATTAGACTTAAAAACTAGTCAAACGCTTGTGGAATGTCGATTATAGCTTTGAGGAAATATTGATTGAAACATCTAATGATGTTGCGTAATATGCAGAACATTTGACCTCATACAATGGCTAAACCAGCGTTTCATTCTTACAAGAGCTCGTAATTACTATACCACCAAGACCGCTGTTCCACTAACCACTCTTTCTTCGACATAAATCATCAAAGCTGTTAGCAACCAACAATTGACGGGTTTCGTATGGTAAGCACATATGGGCACTGAAGGTTATGTAAATCAAGAGTTAATGCATATGTAGAATCTAAAAAATTTTGGCACTTATATGTTATATGACGACAAACAAATATTCGACCTTATTTGCTGAACGAGAATTTCTCATAGGAATTAGTAATCCATCGAAAGCTTAAATCTCTAGCTAGGGCCTTACGTAACCGGTTTTCTGAAACACTTTCATAACGCCTCAAAACTCAAAGTAATTATGTTTCACACGACCCACAAGTTTTTTTTTCTTATCTCGCTTATATTTCGGTGGACAAAACTCTTTCCTTAGAATAATGCAACGTGTTTTGGCCATTTTGTGAGGCCTACGTGTTAGAGACAGGCGCCTGTTTCGTCTTTTAGGACTCATCAGCAGCACACTTCCTCGGTTCAGTTAATTCCTTGAAGCTGTACTCCTGAGTAATAAATCACGGCAGGACAAGTGATACAATCGTAACATTGCAAAGAGCACCAGTAGCTTGACCATTATTGATCTTGAGCGAGTCTTTAAAAAAGAGGCCGAATGGAGAACTATGATCGATTTTGGCAGCCACATGCTCGACTGCTGGTTTCCGCAATATCAAAGGATTCTATCACCTCAACTGCGATGATTTATTACTCGGCATCGAATCTTTCATAGAAGAGTATGGCCTCAAGGGAACGGCTGAACCGAGAAACTGTGTTATTGAAGAGCCCTGGAGGACGAAACAAGCTCCCTCACAAACGGTTCTAAAATTGTTAGAATAAAATCAGACTATCATTGCTTCTGAGCGATGTCTGTGAAAAAGTGGTCGAATGGAGAGGTATGATTACGTCGTTGTAGTGCTGATACTCATTCGGTAGCACAAGTCCCGAAGAACTCAAATTATGTTTGCTTTTTATGAAAGCTTATTTAATAGCGTTGTAGAATAAAGCATTTGCGTTGTACATCTCTTTCTTTATTAGTAATCATTCGATACCGTAAATTTCAATTATGTCAACGTTGTGCTTATTTTCTGGAAAGACCGACCGTTGCAACATAGTGTTGCAGGGCAAATAAGATTAAGTTTGACTTATTCACCGTGCGTTTGTTTACCGGCTAATTTACAGGGAAGGGGTGATGTGGGAGGAGTGATTGATTAATTGCACAGTGATCAAACATGTGGGGTGCAACTTGTTGTATAATTGAGATTATTTTCTCCCCTTTGAAAGAAACTCCGCACAAAACAGACGACGCAGAATCTACGAGATTTCCTCTACACGTTCATATGCTTTTCATACTCTAAGCAAATTATACGCGTGATAATATTGAGAACGCTCGTCGGGTGTGAAACAGAATTTTATTTTGAATGCTCAGCTTCATAAAACGGCTTTTTCGAAAATTGGCCACATACTGCTAGAGCTAGAGATCTAGGCTTTCGAGTGGTCACTTAACATACTAATGAAAAAAAATCTTGTCCAGCAAAAGGGATCGGTTTTTCATTTGTTTTCGTCGAACATACTGGTATCAAAATTTTAGTACACTGCCCTCTTATTTCGAAGTTTTATGGAATTTTTTCGCAGATCCAGTGATGTTGAAGGCGACGCTAAACATTGAACCTCAGATAAGAGTTGAAACCGTGTTTCACCACGCCACCGTGGCCACCGAGAACGCTTGTGAAACGTGGGTTGAGCTCCCACCTTAGGTCAGATGCTTTGCATATCACTTAATGTAGCTGGATATATAACTGAAACAACATAGCACTGCTACCCTAGAAGATTCTATAACTAAAGTAACTTTCTTTGCAAAAAAAAATCAGCTTGCGAATTCTTTGAAACTTCTTAGCATCTCCACTTAAAAGAAACAACGTTCAAAAAAGAGAAACTTTTCACCTCAAGAATGATTTCCTTGAGAGCTTCAGAGTTACACTTTGGATCAGATGCTGCTTCGTTGTCACGGCGAACTCGTGGGTCAGAGTTTGGATACATATCAGACGCACTGTTTGACTTCAACCTCTCAAAAAATTAGAAAAACTCTCGTTCAAAAATATAATCGATAAGTGGCTACTCACAGTGGCCCTCCACTCCATCCGAGGTAGAATAATCTACTTTCTGGGGGCGTATGAGTTTGTATCAAGTGGAGGTGCTACAACTGGTGATGTAACTGGTGGAACAACTGGAAAATATCAGATAATCGGCGTCAAAATTGCATGTAGTTCCTATAGCTTTGTTTTGATGTAATTCTATCCCCCTTGAAGTCCATGTTATAGATTTTGCTCAAACTAGTGATGCGATACTTTTGTGTGATATGCCATTGATAATGTGGTCGTCCTCCCAAATGCTTAACCGTCTCTGCAATGGAGATTAAACCCCCAGCAAGGTTACATACTGCAAAAGGGTCCATTATTATTACCCGGAGAGCCCAGACCGTACCAGGATTGACTGTCGTCTTTGTAGCTACTAGTCGCAAGGTGCAATTGTCTTCTAATCTACAAGGGCTGGCTACTAGCCTCATGTGATGACGACCTGAAGAAGCTCCGGCTAGGCATGCCTTGAAACTCTAGTGGACAAACGGCTAAACCAGCCCACACTATTAGGTTGAAGAAAAAATTTCTATCGTATGGATGGGAATGTCGTTTTTTCATACGAATCGTGTGTGATTTCCATATCATGTGAAAGGTCTCTTTCTTGCGTAGCTATTGATATATAATTTGTCCATATCTGCTGCAGATTGGAATTGTCCGGGGAACAAAAACGTTTGTTGATGCTTCACGAGTAAAAATTTGGTTCAAATGCTGCTGATGCTGCTCGCCAATTGATGGAATTTTGAAGGAATTTTGATTTTGGACTTGTTCCGAAAGTCAAATCCATCAACTCCGATCCTTACTGCCGAGCCAGCTGGACCGAGACTAGGACAAGTTGGCCGAGAAGAACCCAGAACTTGTTCGTCGAAAGCACGCTTTGTTTCGGCAAGGCAACGCAAAACCACACAGCCAAAAAGACCAAGGCAAAGTTTGAGGAATTGGAGGGAGTTGAGATTCTACCGCATCCACCCTATAGTCCGGACGTCGCTCCATCTGATTACGGCCTTTTCCGATCTACGCAGCACTTTTTGGAAGGTCGCCGGTTAAAATCTTTCGATGAGGTTGAAGAAGCATGTCAAGGGTTCTTTGATTCCAAGCCCAAGGAGTAGTACTTTGATTATATCCGAAACCTGGCGGACCGATGGCAAAAAAGTAGCGGATAATATGGCCCGTGTTTTGAAGAATAGGTGTTATTGCTTGTTATCTGAATATATGCATAAATTTCGAATGTTTCATCAAGCGATAGAAACTTTCTTTCCAACCTAGCATCGGTGAAAACGAGCCGTTGCAAGCATCGAAATAGGTAATAATGTAAGATTATGGCAGAAAATATGGAGGGCACCTTCAATAAAACTGCTCAAATATGCACATATGTTAGAAAGGTCACTAAAGTCCAAACAATGGGTATAAAAGTATTGCTTCAAGGTCTTATCAATTTTTAAGAGATACGTAGCTTTTTGAAATCATTAAATGTCGTCGTGGATATCGAATGTGTATTCGGCCCCTTTTTTGGCAGCCTAGTTCTCTATCTATACTTTTTCATTCATCTAATTCTATTGATGTTTTCTATCAGGACGGTAGTCTTGTTTTCGTAAGCAAAGTAATGTATTCTGCTACCAACTGGGCTGACCTTGGAGAGAGTTATAGCGTTTTGTTAGCCCAGTGAGCAAGGTGAACTACTGACCTCAAATGTAGTGCGGAACTTTGATGATGATTATGTTGTACCAATCAATATATGCTCGTTACTTACGTAAATAGGCAGGCTCCAGATGTGGTGACGACGAGTACTGTGGCTGATATGGGGGACTCTGAATTGAGTACTGTAATGTAGTAGATGTAAATCAGCTCCCATTATCGTCTAAATCACTGAGAGTAGTCTTTGCAATAGTTTTCATGTCAATGATGGAATTTTTGTGTGTTTCTAAGGAAGTGTACATTAAAACGAAGCTTACCGCATAGGATCCTGCAAAAGATGATCCACAAGAAGGTGGAGCACAAAACTGGAGGTGGAGGACAGACTGGAGGAGGAGCACATCCACAACCGCTTCCTCCAAAGAATGACGCCTGAAGTACGGCAAAGAAAGAATCAGCTCCACGAAAACAATAGAGTTTCATATTAAATAGGTGAGCTAATATTGAACAGTTTGCAGAAGAGACTCTCTGCTCAGTCAATTTGACTTGTCGACATCGCCATAATTCACTGGTTTTTGAAGTATTCATGGGCCAATTTTTTTTTCCTGCTGGTGCTATGAGAGCCCTTGCCTAGGTGAATTATACCCAGCTTGATCTCTTCAAGCTATGAAGAACGCGAACTGCTAAGACGTGAGGAGCAGAACACTATATTGAAGAGGTCTTGTCAACAACCTGAGTCTGCTCACGGAGAAAGCACTACTGTAAATTAATAGAAAATTTGTCTGAATGCGCGCGTAGATAGTTAAAGCACAGTTAATAGGTTATTTTCGAAGGATATCATATTTTAGAAGTGAACTGCGAGAGCTCATTTGTGGCAGCGTAATCAAAATCACTTTTGATTAGTGTGAAAGAGAGAATGCGGTGTTTTTTCAAGCTCTAGTCTGCGTCGTACCTCGCTTTGGTAAACAGCACCGCAACAAACACACACATTTATATCCACTCTACCAAAATTATTATTGTTTTCTTGATTGGAAGTTCATTAGGCTTAGTAAAGTTCGTTAAGAGAATTACGAACTACATTAGCTTACCTTTGTGAATGGAATAAGAAGCAGAAAAACCAACATAATCAAAGAATTATGGTCGTCGGCCGTCAAGAACGCTTTTTAAGTGCAACTACGGTCGCTGCCCATCAGACCAGCTGGGTCATATCGTATTCGAAAACCTGTTTCCAAACACCGTTCGCATCATATCCGTTGGGCATGCCCATTTCACCTCATTTCGTGTGCACGTCAAATTTCGCGCAAAGGAAGTTTATATTAAACATGAAATCAACCCGATCAACATCATTACCGAACAAATTTTAGCAAGTGATTAGTATTTAGTAGTTCTTCACCAGTGCTAGTATTAAACTTTCAACTATAGGGCTGAGTCATACGATTTTCCTAGGCTTTTCAGGTTCTTAATAGTCTGTACTGACTTGATTCTCTTAAAGCCAAACATGATATTTTGTTTCTTGGAATGTTTGCAATCAACCTATTTCAAAAACTTAGAAAATTCAACTAATGACTGCATGCAATGATTCTTTTACGATTTTGTTGAAGATATAGGTTTCAAAAAGTGGCGACAAGTGTCCCTTCCATGAATAAATCTCTAAATTAGCTCATAGTTAATTGAGAAATTTTGCAGTTAAGTAGGAATGTGCCATATGAAATCGGAGTAGTGGTTTCCATGTCGAAAAAGTACTGACATATAATGTGGAGCACTTCAACTCGAGTACATTTTCAACTAAAAATTTACATATGACCGGCTTCAGTGCTTTTAGCTCAATAAAATTTATATGCTCCATAAGATTTTAGTTCAGTTTTAATCGCTACCAAAGGCATGAAAACATTGCAAGCAAATGACGTCATCAACCGTTAGCTCAGTTCATCTTCATAATGCCCACTTCTCTCTACGACATTAAGATATAACAAATGCACTTGTTGTTTCTTTTATAAAGGGCCGGTTTTACTCACTGCAAACTAAAGAAACCTTTGAAAAAAATTGGATGCGATCCACGGAATTGTTGAAGACGCTTACACACTGAATAATATAGGCTGTTTGAATGATTCTATAACACACTTTCAGTGATCCATGAGTAAACTGTTCGGCCATAATATAAATTCTAGTCAATGTGGTGATTTTTCAGGTGAGGACTTTTCTCTTCTAAAAAGCCACGTGAGCCATGCTATTAGGACATTTGCTCCCAGTACATGGCAGCTAGTCACTACGTTATACCAAGGTATTTACTGTGCTCGACACCTCGTAGGTAACCTTATTATTTATTATTTTACAAAGCTCGTCATCACATGTCTTTGATAGAGTGCTTCCTGAATTCAGATCGTGTTCATCTGAATCTTTCTTCACAGAACTCTTCGGAGACATTTGTTGAGTCTGATCAATTTGAACTATACCAATGAATGCAGCCATTCTGCTTCACATGTGTTTGTATCAGTCACTGATAAGTAGTCATTTTAAGGGCATCCAGTAGATTACCAAAATGGGGTAAAGTTGTATGCTCCAACTTTTAAATTCTTGCAGTTTTTCCACTACGGCCTGTTACTGAATCAAATCAAAACTATAGAAACAGTCTCTTCTCATTGATGAATTGCAGATCACTGATAGAACGCTGTTGCCTGACATTACTTATCTAGTGATATTGTTCTACAAGGATACAAAAAATTTGTATACTGGAAGATTTTATCTAAGCGTACCAAATCTTCTACTTAATGTTCTCTTGAAGAAAAGCTATAACTTCAGAGTTTGTTTCAGAGGCTCAATGTCCAACGACCGCGAAGTACACTGCATTGTTCAATTTAGTACGGTAGTCTTGGCCGCATCACACATCGCTTATGACACAATCAGTAATAACGTGTGGGTATTTCCAATCAGTGTTTCTAAATTCCAAGACTTGCCTTTCTTAGAAAACATGTGCTATCTGTGGGTACTTTCCACTAGGCTCATCGCTTAGGGCCAAACTTTCTTTCAAATCTAACCCTAGGAACTCGTCACCGTTTCATAGCCATTGGAAAAAGATGTCTTTAGCTCCGGTTGTCTTCCTGTGCACGCTCTAGTAAGCTGTTCTGAGCATATTTTTTCCCAAAAGCATTTTTGAGTGTGATGGATAAGAGAAAGTGATGAAATATTACACGTTTATTACTGATTGTGTCATAAGCGATGTGTGATGCGGCCAAGACTACCGTACTAAATTGAACAATGCAGTGTACTTCGCGGTCGTTGGACATTGAGCCTCGAAAACAAACTCTGAAGTTATAGCTTTCTTCAAGAGAACATTAAGTAGAAGATTTGGTACGCTTAGATAAAATCTTCCAGTATAAAATTTTTTGTATCCTTGTAGAACAATATCACTAGATAAGTAATGTCAGGCAAACAGCGTTCTATCAGTGATCTGCATTCATCAATGAGAAGAGACTGTTTCTATAGTTTTGATTTGATTCAGTAACAGGCCGTAGTGGAAAAACTGCAAGAATTTAAGAAGTTGGAGCATACAACTTTACCCCATTTTGGTAATCTACTGGATGCCCTTAAAATGACTACTTATCAGTGACTGATACAAACACATGTGAAGCAGAATGGCTGCATTCATTGGTATAGTTCAAATTGATCAGACTCAACAAATGTCTCCGAAGAGTTCTGTGAAGAAAGATTCAGATGAAACGATCTGAATTCAGGAAGCACTCTATCAAAGACATGTGATGACGAGCTTTGTAAAATAATAAATAATAAGGTTACCTACGAGGTGTCGAGCACAGTAAATACCTTGGTATAACGTAGTGACTAGCTGCCATGTACTGGGAGCAAATGTCCTAATAGCATGGCTCACGTGGCTTTTTAGAAGAGAAAAGTCCTCACCTGAAAAATCACCCATTGACTAGAATTTATATTATGGCCGAACAGTTTACTCATGATCACTGAAAGTGTGTTATAGAATCATTCAAACAGCCTATATTATTCAGTGTGTAAGCGTCTTCAACAATTCCGTGGATCGCATCCAATTTTTTTCAAAGGTTTCTTTAGTTTGCAGTGAGTAAAACCGGCCCTTTATAAAAGAAACAACAAGTGCATTTGTTATATCTTAATGTCGTAGAGAAGTGGGCATTATGAAGATGAACTGAGCTAACGGTTGATGACGTCATTTGCTTGCAATGTTTTCATGCCTTTGGTAGCGATTAAAACTGAACTAAATCTTATGGAGCATATAAATTTTATTGAGCTAAAAGCACTGAAGCCGGTCATATGTAAATTTTTAGTTGAAAATGTACTCGAGTTGAAGTGCTCCACATTATATGTCAGTACTTTTTCGACATGGAAACCACTACTCCGATTTCATATGGCACATTCCTACTTAACTGCCAAAATTTCTCAATTAACTATGAGCTAATTTAGAGATTTATTCATGGAAGGGACACTTGTCGCCACTTTTTGAAACCTATATCTTCAACAAAATCGTAAAAGAATCATTGCATGCAGTCATTAGTTGAATTTTCTAAGTTGTTTGAAATAGGTTGATTGCAAACATTCCAAGAAACAAAATATCATGTTTGGCTTTAAGAGAATCAAGTCAGTACAGACTATTAAGAACCTGAAAAGCCTAGGAAAATCGTATGACTCAGCCCTATAGTTGAAAGTTTAATACTAGCACTGGTGAAGAACTACTAAATACTAATCACTTGCTAAAATTTGTTCGGTAATGATGTTGATCGGGTTGATTTCATGTTTAATATAAACTTCCTTTGCGCGAAATTTGACGTGCACACGAAATGAGGTGAAATGGGCATGCCCAACGGATATGATGCGAACGGTGTTTGGAAACAGGTTTTCGAATACGATATGACCCAGCTGGTCTGATGGGCAGCGACCGTAGTTGCACTTAAAAAGCGTTCTTGACGGCCGACGACCATAATTCTTTGATTATGTTGGTTTTTCTGCTTCTTATTCCATTCACAAAGGTAAGCTAATGTAGTTCGTAATTCTCTTAACGAACTTTACTAAGCCTAATGAACTTCCAATCAAGAAAACAATAATAATTTTGGTAGAGTGGATATAAATGTGTGTGTTTGTTGCGGTGCTGTTTACCAAAGCGAGGTACGACGCAGACTAGAGCTTGAAAAAACACCGCATTCTCTCTTTCACACTAATCAAAAGTGATTTTGATTACGCTGCCACAAATGAGCTCTCGCAGTTCACTTCTAAAATATGATATCCTTCGAAAATAACCTATTAACTGTGCTTTAACTATCTACGCGCGCATTCAGACAAATTTTCTATTAATTTACAGTAGTGCTTTCTCCGTGAGCAGACTCAGGTTGTTGACAAGACCTCTTCAATATAGTGTTCTGCTCCTCACGTCTTAGCAGTTCGCGTTCTTCATAGCTTGAAGAGATCAAGCTGGGTATAATTCACCTAGGCAAGGGCTCTCATAGCACCAGCAGGAAAAAAAAATTGGCCCATGAATACTTCAAAAACCAGTGAATTATGGCGATGTCGACAAGTCAAATTGACTGAGCAGAGAGTCTCTTCTGCAAACTGTTCAATATTAGCTCACCTATTTAATATGAAACTCTATTGTTTTCGTGGAGCTGATTCTTTCTTTGCCGTACTTCAGGCGTCATTCTTTGGAGGAAGCGGTTGTGGATGTGCTCCTCCTCCAGTCTGTCCTCCACCTCCAGTTTGTGCTCCACCTTCTTGTGGATCATCTTTTGCAGGATCCTATGCGGTAAGCTTCGTTTTAATGTACACTTCCTTAGAAACACACAAAAATTCCATCATTGACATGAAACTATTGCAAAGACTACTCTCAGTGATTTAGACGATAATGGGAGCTGATTTACATCTACTACATTACAGTACTCAATTCAGAGTCCCCCATATCAGCCACAGTACTCGTCGTCACCACATCTGGAGCCTGCCTATTTACGTAAGTAACGAGCATATATTGATTGGTACAACATAATCATCATCAAAGTTCCGCACTACATTTGAGGTCAGTAGTTCACCTTGCTCACTGGGCTAACAAAACGCTATAACTCTCCCAAGGTCAGCCCAGTTGGTAGCAGAATACATTACTTGCTTACGAAAACAAGACTACCGTCCTGATAGAAAACATCAATAGAATTAGATGAATGAAAAAGTATAGATAGAGAACTAGGCTGCCAAAAAAGGGGCCGAATACACATTCGATATCCACGACGACATTTAATGATTTCAAAAAGCTACGTATCTCTTAAAAATTGATAAGACCTTGAAGCAATACTTTTATACCCATTGTTTGGACTTTAGTGACCTTTCTAACATATGTGCATATTTGAGCAGTTTTATTGAAGGTGCCCTCCATATTTTCTGCCCATAATCTTACATTATTACCTATTTCGATGCTTGCAACGGCTCGTTTTCACCGATGCTAGGTTGGAAAGAAAGTTTCTATCGCTTGATGAAACATTCGAAATTTATGCATATATTCAGATAACAAGCAATAACACCTATTCTTCAAAACACGGGCCATATTATCCGCTACTTTTTGCCATCGGTCCGCCAGGTTTCGGATATAATCAAAGTACTACTCCTTGGGCTTGGAATCAAAGAACCCTTGACATGCTTCTTCAACCTCATCGAAAGATTTTAACCGGCGACCTTCCAAAAAGTGCTGCGTAGATCGGAAAAGGCCGTAATCAGATGGAGCGACGTCCGGACTATAGGGTGGATGCGGTAGAATCTCAACTCCCTCCAATTCCTCAAACTTTGCCTTGGTCTTTTTGGCTGTGTGGTTTTGCGTTGCCTTGCCCGAAACAAAGCGTGCTTTCGACGAACAAGTTCTGGGTTCTTCTCGGCCAACTTGTCCTAGTCTCGGTCCAGCTGCTCGCAGTAAGGATCGGAGTTGATGGATTTGACTTTCGGAACAAGTCCAAAATCAAAATTCCTTCAAAATTCCATCCAATTGGCGAGCAGCATCAGCAGCATTTGAACCAAATTTTTACTCGTGAAGCATCAACAAACGTTTTTGTTCCCCGGACAATTCCAATCTGCAGCAGATATGGACAAATTATATATCAATAGCTACGCAAGAAAGAGACCTTTCACATGATATGGAAATCACACACGATTCGTATGAAAAAACGACATTCCCATCCATACGATAGAAATTTTTTCTTCAACCTAATAGTGTGGGCTGGTTTAGCCGTTTGTCCACTAGAGTTTCAAGGCATGCCTAGCCGGAGCTTCTTCAGGTCGTCATCACATGAGGCTAGTAGCCAGCCCTTGTAGATTAGAAGACAATTGCACCTTGCGACTAGTAGCTACAAAGACGACAGTCAATCCTGGTACGGTCTGGGCTCTCCGGGTAATAATAATGGACCCTTTTGCAGTATGTAACCTTGCTGGGGGTTTAATCTCCATTGCAGAGACGGTTAAGCATTTGGGAGGACGACCACATTATCAATGGCATATCACACAAAAGTATCGCATCACTAGTTTGAGCAAAATCTATAACATGGACTTCAAGGGGGATAGAATTACATCAAAACAAAGCTATAGGAACTACATGCAATTTTGACGCCGATTATCTGATATTTTCCAGTTGTTCCACCAGTTACATCACCAGTTGTAGCACCTCCACTTGATACAAACTCATACGCCCCCCAGAAAGTAGATTATTCTACCTCGGATGGAGTGAGGGCCACTGTGAGTAGCCACTTTATCGATTATATTTTTGAACGAGAGTTTTTCTAATTTTTTGAGAGGTTGAAGTCAAACAGTGCGTCTGATATGTATCCAAACTCTGACCCACGAGTTCGCCGTGACAACGAAGCAGCATCTGATCCAAAGTGTAACTCTGAAGCTCTCAAGGAAATCATTCTTGAGGTGAAAAGTTTCTCTTTTTTGAACGTTGTTTCTTTTAAGTGGAGATGCTAAGAAGTTTCAAAGAATTCGCAAGCTGATTTTTTTTTGCAAAGAAAGTTACTTTAGTTATAGAATCTTCTAGGGTAGCAGTGCTATGTTGTTTCAGTTATATATCCAGCTACATTAAGTGATATGCAAAGCATCTGACCTAAGGTGGGAGCTCAACCCACGTTTCACAAGCGTTCTCGGTGGCCACGGTGGCGTGGTGAAACACGGTTTCAACTCTTATCTGAGGTTCAATGTTTAGCGTCGCCTTCAACATCACTGGATCTGCGAAAAAATTCCATAAAACTTCGAAATAAGAGGGCAGTGTACTAAAATTTTGATACCAGTATGTTCGACGAAAACAAATGAAAAACCGATCCCTTTTGCTGGACAAGATTTTTTTTCATTAGTATGTTAAGTGACCACTCGAAAGCCTAGATCTCTAGCTCTAGCAGTATGTGGCCAATTTTCGAAAAAGCCGTTTTATGAAGCTGAGCATTCAAAATAAAATTCTGTTTCACACCCGACGAGCGTTCTCAATATTATCACGCGTATAATTTGCTTAGAGTATGAAAAGCATATGAACGTGTAGAGGAAATCTCGTAGATTCTGCGTCGTCTGTTTTGTGCGGAGTTTCTTTCAAAGGGGAGAAAATAATCTCAATTATACAACAAGTTGCACCCCACATGTTTGATCACTGTGCAATTAATCAATCACTCCTCCCACATCACCCCTTCCCTGTAAATTAGCCGGTAAACAAACGCACGGTGAATAAGTCAAACTTAATCTTATTTGCCCTGCAACACTATGTTGCAACGGTCGGTCTTTCCAGAAAATAAGCACAACGTTGACATAATTGAAATTTACGGTATCGAATGATTACTAATAAAGAAAGAGATGTACAACGCAAATGCTTTATTCTACAACGCTATTAAATAAGCTTTCATAAAAAGCAAACATAATTTTGAGTTCTTCGGGACTTGTGCTACCGAATGAGTATCAGCACTACAACGACGTAATCATACCTCTCCATTCGACCACTTTTTCACAGACATCGCTCAGAAGCAATGATAGTCTGATTTTATTCTAACAATTTTAGAACCGTTTGTGAGGGAGCTTGTTTCGTCCTCCAGGGCTCTTCAATAACACAGTTTCTCGGTTCAGCCGTTCCCTTGAGGCCATACTCTTCTATGAAAGATTCGATGCCGAGTAATAAATCATCGCAGTTGAGGTGATAGAATCCTTTGATATTGCGGAAACCAGCAGTCGAGCATGTGGCTGCCAAAATCGATCATAGTTCTCCATTCGGCCTCTTTTTTAAAGACTCGCTCAAGATCAATAATGGTCAAGCTACTGGTGCTCTTTGCAATGTTACGATTGTATCACTTGTCCTGCCGTGATTTATTACTCAGGAGTACAGCTTCAAGGAATTAACTGAACCGAGGAAGTGTGCTGCTGATGAGTCCTAAAAGACGAAACAGGCGCCTGTCTCTAACACGTAGGCCTCACAAATGGCCAAAAACACGTTGCATTATTCTAAGGAAAGAGTTTTGTCCACCGAAATATAAGCGAGATAAGAAAAAAAAACTTGTGGTCGTGTGAAACATAATTACTTTGAGTTTTGAGGCGTTATGAAAGTGTTTCAGAAAACCGGTTACGTAAGGCCCTAGCTAGAGATTTAAGCTTTCGATGGATTACTAATTCCTATGAGAAATTCTCGTTCAGCAAATAAGGTCGAATATTTGTTTGTCGTCATATAACATATAAGTGCCAAAATTTTTTAGATTCTACATATGCATTAACTCTTGATTTACATAACCTTCAGTGCCCATATGTGCTTACCATACGAAACCCGTCAATTGTTGGTTGCTAACAGCTTTGATGATTTATGTCGAAGAAAGAGTGGTTAGTGGAACAGCGGTCTTGGTGGTATAGTAATTACGAGCTCTTGTAAGAATGAAACGCTGGTTTAGCCATTGTATGAGGTCAAATGTTCTGCATATTACGCAACATCATTAGATGTTTCAATCAATATTTCCTCAAAGCTATAATCGACATTCCACAAGCGTTTGACTAGTTTTTAAGTCTAATATTTTCAGAGCTAAAACAATGACTTGGGTTACAATGAAAACCACCATACTTTTTGTTAGGTTTTGCCCTGGAAATTGTAAAAAGTCGAAGGTTCACAAAATTCATAAGCTTTATAGCTTGTTCAAAATATAGTAAGCTATGTTTCTGCGGGTACTTTGAGTGGCTTTACTTGCAGAACATGGATAGAACAACTGGAGAATCTAAACGTCAGATTCAAGAAGCTGCCACAGAGAAACTTGGTGGAAGGTTAGTATATTCCCAGCATATTTATTTACTAATTGACTTATAAAACTTGTATTCAAATATAGGATAGATTACAACATTCTTTCACTTTGTTGGTGGTCTCGCATCCGCCAAGAGCGTAACCCTCGCAGCTCCGTATGGTGTGGTTCCTGTATGAAGGATTGCTCTTCTTCAAGAAAGCCTATCAATGCTGATCGGAATAAGTCCCGTCTAATTTAGCGATAGCTTCTACCACTACATTGCCAAGGCACCCGCTGGCTTTCGTGGATTTGAATGTATTTTTCGTAGGCACGTCAGACACAGTTTTGCTGACTCCAGAGAAAGTGTGGCATGGTTTTCCTGTGGCTAGCGCACATCATCAACTATGATTCCATTACTGCACAGTACCTCGCACCATTATGTATCTCATTTCTCATGTAAAGGACACATTTTCAGCACTTTATCTGGTCAATCTTCACAATGTGCTTTAACCCTGTGCAGTTCCCCTAAACTTTTAGCCTTCAATTCGCTTTTCCGTCTTCTTCTTGAGCGTCATATAATACTGGTTGAGCGCATCTCCTTGTGAAATCTTTGGGAATCCTAAAATGGCTTCCTATAGTGCGTTCAAAGTTGACCGCAGGAGAGTGTGGAGTGGGAATCGGCCTCACGCGCTCCACAGCGGCGTCTTCCTCCCTCCCCCTCCACCCCGTAAAAGACACTGATAAGAAACATTTCTGGAAAGAAACGTTGTCTAGGAATTTCTGTCTAATGACCTTGATAATTCAGAATCGATGTCATCTGCTCGTCGGGGACATTCTCTTATATTGTGAACACGGAATTCTATTGTGAAACAGAAGCAAATGGTCTCACGTGCTTTGCATTCCGACAATCGTCATGAAAAAATGAGCTCATTCACCATCGCTTGACCAACGAAAGTGAGGGTAGTTTTAAATATTATAAGAGAGGTTCCTTGTAGCTGAATTTTTTTGACATATTGATTATAATAAAGCTTATTTGTCCTTTCCAAGCCTTCACTTAATGAATTTCTGTCACTGCGTCGAGAATGAGCTTGCTACTTTATAGTGAAAGTTTTCATTTGCGAGAATTCTTTCCAAAATTATCTTAAAATATCATTTACCTCTTTCATACAGTACTGTAATTGTTAGGGCAACCGGTCAAATAAGAAATAAATGACTACAGAATGGGCATGCGTGTAACGCAGCACGAGTAAAATACCCTGCAGATATAAACCTTCTCGTCGTTATTGGTAGATTGACTCCGCACTTGCTTGCTATTTTGAAGAAAAAACACGGACATGATTCATTAGGGAACCATTTAAAACTGTTGAGTAGACTAGACTGTGCTCAATTACCTCTGCGATGCCACGACTGCTTTTGAGTACATAGTGCAAGCCTCACGAAACACTTTGTTTTTTTTTTTGTGCTATGCAGTAATAGAAGTCAACTCATGACTTAATCACTTAGATCGAAGTGTTTTCAGCTTATTTTGCTCGGGAAGATGTTAAAGTCGGATTAGAAGAACAAAATAGCACGATCCGATAGCGCTGAATGCATGAAATTTACATGAACACTTCAACTAGACTGTCAATAAACGTTTGAAACATTGTAATAACATTGGAACAAAGCCTCTGCTGCGACGACATCAACATGCAACACTCAAAATTAACCAGTAATTTGTGTACTGCGTAAGTTGTTATGATGAAAAGCTATTCAAATTTTGTAAGGGCATTGCTGATGATAGATGAGTACGAAAAAAATCGAAGGGTGGCCTCAAAATTGTATGCTTCAATTGCGAATTTCAGAGTAGATTTGTGGATTTCAGGATTGATTCAAAAGTTTAGTCCCAAGCTGACGCTTGAATCTTTGACTACATTATGCTATCTTTGAAATCTCAAGAATAAGGACGAAGTTTTCTGTCAGTAGAGCCTGAATCCATCCAAAACTTGATTTAATAGCAATCCTTTGTTATGTCATCGTTCATAGACAAGTGGTCTGACAAAATCGGAGAGTTCGTCTTTTGAATGCATTCATTTAGATGAAAACTCTTTGCTAGGAATTGTTCTCAGAAAAGCCTCAGCGAATTTGATCATTAGCTTGATTAGAACGGCTCATCACTGATCAATAATGGCGCAACATTCACTCTCTCATTGTGATATCAAATGTTTTCACGTCTATGCAATGATAAGATAAGAAATAGAACTAAAGAGAAAGCACTGATATGGAAAATCTCAATGATATCAGAAGGATCTAAATGCAACCAGTGACGCTTGAAATGGAGATTTCGCAAAATGGAATGATTGAAGGCGAGGGTAGAATGTCGTTTGGTGTCAAAGACATCTACAATGATAAGATGTGCATAAACGGTACATCGTATGTACTAGGCGGAAGCTTAAACATTGCCTTGCCTATTCTCAGAGCAGGATTACTATGACAATAAGTAGTGGCTTTACAACTGTTTTTCTCTGCAGTATGGTCCGAGGGCACACTGCTGATAAACTACAACCTCTCCGCAGGTTTGTGCTACTGGTTAAGCAAAGAACATACGTATCTAAGTAACAATTCAGTGAGTTCATTTTCATGTTCTGTGGTAAAGTAGAAAAATCATGGGTACTTTCCGATTAGGAGGATGCATATGAAAAACCGATCTCATTCGCTGAAGAGGAACTTTTCATAGGAGTGTTAGCAACCATTCGAAAGCTCAGACTTGAGGCTATAGCCCCACGCCCGTTTTTCAATACAGTCGTTTATGACGCTGTAGCATCCAGATCAAAAATATGTTTCACATTCGCCTTTCGCCTTCATTTTCGTCACGCATATAATTCGCTATGAGCCAAAGAGCATATCAATGTGTAGAGAAAATTTCATAGTATCACAGAAAATCGTTTTATTTGAAGTTTCCTCCAACACGGAGGACAAGTTCACTATTGAATAAGAATATATCATCTGTCGTCTCGTCTCGCCCCGCCCGTGTCACTCCCCCGCCAGGACCTTCGAACTGTCGAATAGTCGGTAAACCACGTTGCCAAAAATGTAAAACTCAATCTTATTTTCCTTGCTAAACCGTATTCTCGGAAAATAAGTACATTACTAGAATCAGGGAACATCAAGGTATCAGACGATTATTTGTAGCCTAAAAAAAGCTCTGTCCGTCGAGACTTAAGGCACAGATCAAAAGATCAGAGGAGATCAAATGATCGAGAGAGGCCATTGAAAAGCAAAGACATTTTTGAGTTCTTTGAAGCTTGTGCTATAGTTTGAGTACCAGTGCTCTAAGGAAGAAGATTTGTCCAGCGAACTATAAGCAAGATAAGACAAAAAACACGTGTTTCTATAAAATATGATTTTATTTTGAATGTGAGTGCTAGTACTCATTCGATAGCACAAGCTTCGATGAACTCAAAAATGTGTTTGCTATTTGGAAAAATTTTCTTGATAGTGCTGTAGGAGGAAGAAAATTTTTGTACTTCAAACCTCGCCGAACAGAGCTCTTTCCTCAGACTATCAGCAATCATTCGATGTCGTGAGTTCCAATGATTTCAAGGTTGTGCTTATTCTCTGGAATACAGTTTAGCAGGAAAAATCGGTCGTCTTTCGTTTTCGACGACCATGTTTACCGGCGAACTCACGGGGCCCGGCGATCGATTGCGTTTAAAATACTTTTGCTCAGTTGAAATGTATCCACCGCATCTGCAGAAACTTTAGATAAAACGCAGATTCTGATACTACGGAAAATTCTCTACACACTGATACACTTTTCTTCCTTCAGCGAAGTACACGCGTGATAAAAAAGAAGGCAAAAGCGAGTGTCAAGCGAAGTTTCATTCTGGATGCTACAGTGTTATAAAAGTGTTTTGGATAAATCGGCAAAGTGCGGCTGTAGCCAGAGCTTCAACCTTTCGAATCATCACTAACATTTCTATGAAAAATTGCTGTCCAGCGAATGAGATCGGTTTATGAATTTGTCGCCGTCCAACATGTAAGTACCCATTTTCCAAGTCTTTTAGGTTTTTTTTAGACCCCGTCGCCATTTCGTTGCCCGAAGTATGGATCTTTGAATTCAAAAAGAAAACAGTCAGCTAAGTCTTAGTGAGCTGTGGTCGTGCGGTTGTGGTGCTGGTCGCGGTGCGCGTGCAGCTGAGCTCCACTCCATAGTCTTCCCGACAGTCAACAACAACGTTCTATGGAACGCCATAGTAAGGCTATCCTAGAGATTCCAATGAGACTCGCTCAAGCAGCTTTCAACGCCTTGCAAGACGAAAACAAAAAACGATTTAATTGTTTAAAAGCACTGGGATGCGCGCAGTGAAAAAAATCACTGTGGTGGTGAATCAAATAAATTTGAATGCTAAGAAGTCGTAGTTGAATATTCATTGTCTAACGAGGACTAGTTTTCAATAAGATGTTGTAACTGAATGATCCTTACAAATTGACCCATTCCAGACTGAGCACTTTTTCTCTGTATGACCCAATACAACGCGAGTAATTGCCACACCGTCTTCAATCTGCTTGTTTTTTTAAACAATGACCAATATTTTTTCCCCTGAACAAAATATTAAAGCAGTAAAGAAGATGGAGGAGATGCTTTGCTTTACCGTTCTACATGCATATATGCTGTCACCGTGGTCCAAAATGCAAGCTCATTGTCATTAGCATTCAAAAGGTCTGGAAATCACATAATAATTCTAATTCGGCCTTTTTTATATCCCCGCACTCAAAAACTCCAAGAAAATCATGACTCACCACAGCGAACTGAATGTCGATTGCTGGTCAAATCACCAGTAAATAGTTCTCCATCAGCCGGTTTTATACTTTTCACCAAGAAAATCTCCTACTGGCCTATAGATGAAAATTGTTTGGAACGAGAAATAATATGGCGGGCAAATACATTCAACATGAATTCTCTGTGCGCCAACATTGGCCTCAATGTATTCGGTTTAAATAATCAAGTAGGGAAGGGTAAACAATGACAATGGACAACGACGTCCATCTCTCGAGAAAGTTCGACAAATTACAGTGGAAGAGGAGAAAAAACAGAGACGTTAATTGCATATTTATATCATGAAATAGTTGAACTGTCAAGGATTATCGTATAATATATAAGAATTAAGTACAAATACGCATTAACCATTCAGATATATCACCCGTTACTGCTAGAAAATCTCTTTGAAAAGAAACGGAGTAATACAAAAAAAGTATTCCCAGAAACATCTGTCATTTTATTGTGCTGATAATACTTCAGGTTACGAAGACAATCTGCTCAGGAATTTACAAATAATTAATTGATAATCTGCAATTCTTTTGAGTATTACTCCTTGACATTTCAAATGGCTAGAATCCGGCATCGGCAAGCTGTTCGGCCAAACCTAAGTCAGGATGATCGCGAACGGAATCACTAAATATCTTCTTGTCCTCTCTTGGTGGAATCAGTTGTTTGGGTAGATGGTTTAACATTGTGTTTTTTTACCACCTAAAATATCTTTATGAATTATCTTGAAAGCAAGATCTATCACCATCATAATAACCACATGACCGTTATACGGACACAACTCTGAAAATGATGCATGTGTAAACCACGACTACTCTTCCTGAGAGCGAGCGCATTCATACTACCCCATCGATGGCCTCGTTCCTCCTCCTTCTAAGGCCGCATTTCAATCGCAAGCAGCGGTTGCTGTTATTATAATTTTTTGAACTGCTGAACAGTTGAACAAGCCATAAACCCTCTTTCACTTGCACACCGACTTCAATTTGACTGCGGTATGAACTCAGAGCGCGATGCACATTACAACCATCACAGCTCCTATATGAAAGCGGAAATTAAAAATTCAGGTGACTCCGAAACGGCGTCTACCTTTTGCAAGAGATTCAATATGTCCTCTACTGCACCCATCGAGGCAATCGGATGATTAAAGAATACAATATAGCTGATTGAAATGCACTCCGAGTACCGTTGTGATGTAGCTGAAAACTTAGTGGAAACCCTCGAAAGGGTATTCGCGTGCTTGAAAGCACCTCAGATCCCAAATATTCTGCACTATTTTAGCATTCTCGTAGTTAATTAACACTGGGCTGTTACCAAGCATTATAAAGATAAAACTAATCGAGCACCTTCCTTAAATTTCGTTAAATCTGGAAAAACCGTGTTATTCTCAAACATCCCTTGAATGAAGTACGAGGTTCTGATTAAGGCTTATTTTAGATCATACAAGCTTATCAAAGCCCACCGTTGAGAAATGTCCTGCATTACACAAAGGTGATGTGCATACACAAAGAAGAGAAGGTGCCTGAAATAAAAAATAACACAAGTCTAGAGTTTTCTAACGGCTTCAAGTATTACCATTTGTGAGGGTGGAGCTGGAGGCGAACCTAATGACCAGTCGTACTTTGACACCGGGGACACCTGAAGTCATTCCAGTACTGATTTATTCTTCCCGAAGACATTTCGGTACAATATCATACAATTCGTTCCGAATGTTTTCATGAGGCCGTGCTCAAATTTCAATATGCCTGATAATAAACTTCGAGCCATGCATGTGGTCTGTAATGGACACTTAAGTGCAATATACGTGTTTCGGCATTACAGCCTCGTGAATTGCACGGTGCCTTTCGTCTGACCCAATCCCTCTTGGCGGAGAACCCCCTACATAGAGGAGCCGAAGACGAAAGATTTAAATGCTCCATCAGGTGATGAAAATAACTACACGGCTAGTGTTGAGTACAACTGGTAACACCGTTCGCGCGGTGATTTTTATCACTTGATGGCGTATGTAAATCTTTCGTCATCGCTTCCTCTATGTAAGGGGCTTTCGCCAAGGGGATTGGGTTAGACGAAAGGCACGGTGCAAGTGACGAGGCTGCTAAGCCGAAATAAGTGTACTGCATTGTATATGTGCCCATAACAGACTACATACATGGGCCAAAAAATAATTATCAGGCATTTGTGTGCATTCTCTTAGGGAGTATTCCAAACGCTCTACGTTTTATAATCGTTTTTGATCAATCACATATAACTACGATCGTTTTGCAGCAACATCTGTTTATCAAATTGTATGCTGGGTTTTTACGATGCCACATCATACCCTCATACTTTGGTCTCATAGTAAAATCTTGAGAATAGTGAGTATTTTGCTGAAACACTTACAACATTAAGATTTTGACAGAAGCTGGCACCAGGGAATAACAAGAGGTAGCGGTGTAAAGCGGTGAGCCAGCGCTTGTGCAAAACTTTCTCACTCGTATCTCTGGTTCACTTCCGAAACCGCCACCGAACATGATGAGACACCTGGAGGACAGGCATTTTTCTGAAATGAGGTATTCAGTTTTAAAGAACAACAACGAAATAGACAATGTGAGTGGAATTATAATATCAAACCAAGACTAGGGTCACCATGCAACCTCATCAGTTCTTATCCTTTACAACGCTTGAATATTGTTCAATTTTTTCTCAGGCTTTATACTTGAACAACATATGGAAGAACTTCTGTACCTTCCTAACAGTCATGAATTGTGGGATGAAACTTTTTCGACAGGAAAAAGAAGCTAGAAACAAATCCTTAAGCGTATAAAAATAAACTTTTATTGACCATGGTAAGGATACCGTGAATAGCTCACCAAACGAATTGAAAAAAGGAAGGTAAGCAAATTTTTGCGAAAATAAACAGTCGAAAAGAATTTGTATTGAAATAGATGGAGAGGTCCGAAAAAATTCGTTTCGGAGCTACCGAATTTCGTCATCAGTCTCCACTCTAGGAACGCAGGATTTCTCCTATCTACACTTTTTCAAAAAACTCTATCCATGAAAACTATGAAATGGTTGAAACTCGAAGTCAGTACCAACATGATCGCCTTTTCAAATTCGTATTAAATTCAAAAGCAACTCATAACCCAATAGTCTGAAAAACTTCTGATGAAACTTATTGCTTTTTAAAATAGGTGTGTATCTGACTTACACTTAGATATCAACTAAAAAACAATCTCTAAAAAATTGCCGGGATCGAAGAAAAGGTTCTCCTGGGTCGTAATTACTAACCAAATATTGACTATGATGTTACAAGCGTGGCTGTGGTTTCTGGCATTTGATTGGTCTAATGTGGACTTTTGGATGGAATGTCTAGTATATTATCAGTTTGGGAGAACTTATTTCTGGAGACATGAAACCCCGTTTCGCACGTCGCAGTTTCCACGCAAGAACAGCACATCGGCGATGAGGCAATAAACAGTTCTGTGAAACCTAAGTTTCAAGTTTCATAATTCAAACCTACTCAATTATTTCTCACCTGTTCCACACAATCGTGTCCTTTTCGTGGATGGCAAGTGTAGCATTCGAAAGTGGAGGCAAAATCCACTATCACTGCTACTGTAACGAGCACAGAAGACCGCAGCATGTCTAAAGAATGCTACATTGCTTTCACAATCCCCTTCATATTATTAAGCAAGTTATTTTTCAGAAAACGCGAGCATAGTCACCGAAAGGATTAAAATAATTGCTAGCTTAGATGAAAATTCAGCAAACAGTGTAGAATAAAGGAGATCATTTTTGTGTTTCTGAATTTATTCCCCAAAGTATTATGAAACATCAGAAGAAGATAAATCTTTCGGCGCCGATTGATTTTTGAGGGGAATGTTATAATTTCTGTTTCATTAATAAACAAAGCTTTTCCACCTAGAATTTTAGTAATTATCTGAAAGTAATTTGCGAAAATGTGGACAAATTCAGCACTATGGATGGTTTTTGAAAAGGCTTTATTTAGCGTGCAAGAGCCGAAAAAGATTACGTTCTACATTTAGCGTTTTCTTAAAAGGTAAGAGATATATGCACAAAAAAGTTGACTAGCGTATAGAGAAAAAAATGCTTTTTACGAAAAGAACAAATAATATTCATCCAATGATAAAAGTCACGAGGGACTTGCGGTAACCGATGCCGGCCACAAAGAATCAAACATTACCAGACGTATATGAACGCACATGTGGGCCTTCACAGTAAATCACAGTAGCCTACGAATGTATCAAGTCGCCGCTGATATCCTCCCAGACAAGTCTGATCTCAATTCGCCGACTTCGGAGGGATGGAAAGCTGGTAAGCCTCGAATGTATGCTCGAAACATCAAACACGCGTGCGCTACAGGGTACCCCTAACCACTGCGTCAAACTTGCACTATAAAACTTTAAAATCTACATAATAACCAACTGAGAAAAGAACAGATGGAGACACTTTCTTCAGACTTCATAACTTGATCTTTCCTTAATAAGTATGCAAGTACCAACTGAAGCAGTACGATGGTGAGTAACTAGAGGATTCTGCTTCTTCAAGTTATGCAGGTATGGATGGAAGATAAGAAAGCCGCAGTAATTAGAGATGCCGAGTAAAAAACACGGTCGATGATCCGGCTCCGCATTGTGTCAGGCAAGCATCCCGCCCCCTCGGGTCAGAAAATGACACCAGGTTTGTCTAGCAAACTTTAAAGATTCTCCAAAAGTCGGCTGAAGTTGATAAGAAAGATCTACTTATACTTATGGAAAGCTATCCAAGAAACTTCGAGGTCATCAACCGAACTTTCAACGACACTGATGAGCATTTTTATGACGACGAAATGAATAACGAAAATTATAAAAAAAGCGATGCCTTTAAGAAACCGAATTAAGAGGCACATCGAAAATCAACGTAGATGGTGGAATTGAGACAAAATGAACTGTGGACTTATCGCCATATGAGAAAATTAGCTTAGTTATCTGAATAAACAGCTGATCGAATAACGTTTAGCTGTAAAATTAGAAATTGGAAATGTTGATGAACACGTGACGATAAGGAATAGGCCGCATGGTAGCGGCTGTAAACAATGAAACCTGCAATCAACAAACACGAAACAGTAAAAGTGACTGGAACAGTTAAAACAGTTTCGATTGAAGAGCAATTACTAGTTTGTAAGACGGTAGTAGTTGGTATTCTTAGCCAGAGCTTCTTTCTAAACACTGTGAGAAAACTATAGAGGTGACTATGGTACTCACTGTGACATGCAATTCTATTAACCAAGAATCAAAGAGGAAAAAGACTTAGAAACACAAGATACACACTGCCGTTGAAAAACCGTATTTTGAACAAGCGCGTAAATACCATTAAAACTTAAGCAAAACTAATATTTCACTATCTTCTAGGGCGCCACGCCAATGAGTGATCAAAATTGTGACTTTTTTTTTGAAAAATTTCAGCACTATTATAATCGTAGGCCGTGGTGCAATACTAATAAAGCCGCTGATTACGTAGAAGAAGCTTATTCGGCCCCATGCATAACTCTTCGAGTCTCTCATTCCTTCAAAATCAGAAAATCAGTGCTGTTGGGATTAGCTCACTAATTTCGAGCCAACTGTGAACACTGTGGTAAATTATCCTGTCATTTCACAAAGAAACAAGTCGACACGTACTCAGCAGCGCCCTTGATGATGTCAAAGTTAATCAAGCAGCAGTTGAACCTTAGCGAAAAAAAGTTGACTTTTTGGGATTATGGATGTGAATGAATACATGAAATGCTGGGATCCGCACGACGGATGTGAAGATAGAAGGTTGGTAAGAAGTTTCGCGAACTTTTCCGTAATTGCTGATTATTCTTCATGTATTTAGGTTTTTGTTTCCAAAATCGTTTAGAGCAGCTTTTTGCGGTTTTGTTAATATATAACATCTATGCATTTGTTTTGAAGCGGACTTGTCCTTATCCTTACAGCAAAATCAAAACAGCACTCGAACCCAAACGGTACTCATGTAGCATCGACAATCGTTTTTGCTCAAGGGACGATTTTATTCAGAAACAAATGTTCAAGTACTAAATATCAGAATAACCGCAAGAAGCTGCTTCAAGCTACAATAAGTGCAAGACTTAAGTGAATGAAAAGTAATGAACAAAAACGAAAAAGTCCGACGAATTTCTCATCAACTCAACAGATCGTCTCAAATGGGCTGAAAGCAAGCAGTAAGGAGGTAAACATCAACGTGGGCGTCACTTCTTCTGCTTCATGAGTTGAACTACTACGGCCTAGACTTTTTTCGAAGTCACATAATTGACAGAAAATCACCTTTATAGAGAGAACCAGTCCAATAAGATTTATGATTGATAACGGATTGTCTTGTCCACTCATTGACCTACATTTTACTGCAAAAGAGGGCAGAAACAAAAATACCGTTGCATAGTGATTCCAAGGGAATTTATCAACACGAGAAATTTCAATGTAATAAATTGAAGTATGCACTTCTACACTATAATCTCTGAAGATGAAAGATGAAAGATGAAATCTTTGACATTGATCAGTTCCCTAATAACTCTCCATACATTCGACTCCATTCGTAGTATGACAGAGGAGATTGAAATCATATGTGGTCAATACACTGAGTTTTAAGATCCGACTGATAAAAACGATCGAGTCAGTGTATATTATTGTTCCTCCAGACAAGACTGTCAACTTCACCCAACATCAGAATGATGGAGGATTTTCTTGGTTCTCTCAAGAAACGAATTTGAACCAGCAACTATGTGGTCATTACAGTGCAGCTTTGATTTGCACAATATAAATTCCAATTTTTCATAATGCCCGAATTATTCCGAAAATCAGAAGGAGGACAATGAGCGAATTTTAAAAAGAATATCAATCAAACAAGTTTTCTTCTATGTTTTGCCAAATACGGATAATGGGTTCCCGTGCTCTCAATGTGTGGACACGAAATTTACAACATAGTAATCATTCAAGGACGACTGACGTTTCGGAGGATTTTGCGGTTTTGGAGCGTGATATGTGGTTGGTCAAAAGCTTACTAACTTTAGCATTTCGACGATTTTAGAGGGAAAACTGTAAGCCTAAGTAAGGACGCGTAGCAGACAATTCGTTCAAAACTGTCACATGGCTTACACATAGCTCATATGGAATTAGAAAAATGTCTCAATTTGGATGACCCTGTTCTAAAATGAATATCCTACTGGACATCATCGTACGTTACAACAAGGTACTTTCCTGTTAGACGGCGACAAATGAAAGACCAATCTCATTCGTTGGACAGAAACTTTCACAGGAGTGTTAGTAATATTTCAAAAGCTCAAATCTGTGGCTGTAGCTACACATGGCCGGTTTTTCATAACACCTTTTCTAGCGCTGTAAAATCACAATTAAATTCATGTTTCACACGGTAACGTGTTTTTTTATCTCACTTATATTTTGCTAGACGAAACTTCTTTTCTAGAGTGGTAGTGTTCATTCCATAGCACAAGTTTCGAAGCTTAAAAGAGCCCTTTTCATAGAGCTGTAGGAGAATGAAAAGGTTTGTACTTTGCATCTCACCGGACAGAGCTCTTCCTTCAGACTAATTGTAACCATTCGATAGTCTAAGTATCAATGATTCCAGTGCTGTGTTTATCTTTTAGAGATATTGTTTAGCAAGGAAAATGAGATCGAGTCCTACATTTTCGTAGCTCGTTTGCTGGCTAATTCACGGCGGGCCGGAGCAGAGGAGAAGGTAAGGCGTGGAGATCGACCGTGTTTGATACGTTGCCATTCAACTGGAAATTTTCTCCGTTTTGAAAGAAACTCCAGATAGATAAAGCAGCGGCTTAGAACTACGAAAGCTCTTCTACACGTTGATATGATTTTCGTGCTTTCAGCGATTCATACGCGTGATAAAAATCCAGGGGAACACATGATGGGAAACATAATTTTGTTTTGGACTTTACAATGATATGAAAAGGTTTTTTGAAAATTGGCTATGTGGAGCTATAGCCACAAATGTAAGCTTTCGAATGATTACTAACATTCCTATGAAAACTTTCTGGCCGGCGAATGAGATCGGTTTTTCATCTGTCGCCGTCCTACACAATAGTACCACATGAATACCTGCTTGCTTAAACACAGGTGCTTCACATGATCTAATGATCCAGTGATTCCTTTGCTTGAGTAGGCAGATGTTCTTGCTTGTCTCAAAATGATGTGGAGTAAGATGTGCATTTACCGTAGTATTCAATTACTCTGCGAGAATTCTTTATATGAGCAAATTCAATTTATCCTTCACAGTTTGAAGCATATACTCGTACGCGCCAGAAACAGATCATCTCTTCAGAATATGTAAAAATTTAGGGATCTGGCTTTTACTTGATAGGAAGGTAGAAATATTGACGTGATACATTAGTAGGCTAAATCAAGTCATTGTGTGAGCGAAATATGCATCCAATCAGCTCTTAGATGCTAGGCTCTATCGAACTTAAACTTGTTTTAAAGAGGAACGCCTTTATAAAAGACTTTCATCGACCAGTCGATAGCATAAATTTTGGCAAATTCAGTAATTTATTTGCTATTTGATAGAATGGGTTTGATATTTTGAAACACATTCATATTTCTAAATAGTCTTCATGAGGTGCTACACAAGCGAGAAGAAAAAATTACGTCTCACCCTTGGAATTTTCTTCTGACATAGAGGATTTATTTGCATCGAAAGCGTATAAGTGCGTCGAAAAAATAACATCGTTCCAGAATATCAGTAAAAACCAGGAAATACTTTCGAAACAAAGGAAAGCTATAGATAAGTAGCGAAAATTGGGTACTCTGGAATCGCGCTGAGCACAGTGAGCTTAACTGACGTCCTGACAGTACGCGATTTTCGTTATCCATCTAGAAAATTTTCTTCTCTTTGGGAGAGTTTCTAAAATCGTACGTAATTATTAGAAAAGACTTTGATCTATCTTTCCATTGGTGTTAACTTTAAATGTTCATTTGATACTACAAAGTGAACATTGTGTGAAACACATAATTTTATCGCACTTACAGCGCCTATCCATAAGTAGATTTAGTTTTGGAATCAATAATAATTATGCTGTGAAAAATTTATTAAGTCGCCATCAAAAATTCGGATACTTTTACACTATTCGCGCACATTTTCAGGCTCTTGAAAAAACGCATTTTTTCCTTATTTTCTGGACGTTCAATAATGATTCGATAGGTCAAATTTCGAAAATTTCAACGATACACTTGATTTTGAAACAAAACTTTCTTGCGTTTTAGCAGTAAAAATGAGTCTGCGTTTCGCAGTCAAATATTTTTCGCTGGACACAGTTTTTTCTTGTAAACTTTCAATAACCATTCGATAGCACAATTTCGTATAACTAAAAGAAGATCGGGTTCTGGCACTCGGTGCGCACATCTTGTCGGCTTAAGTGTATGTAGTGTTCCAAAAGCTCAATGGCTCAATGACAATGTTACAAGTCGCATATACATACAGGAACAACGAATTCACGTCGAGTGAGAAATGCAATGTCATCTCCACTGTTACAGAGCAACAAAAAACCTTCTTGAAAAACAAGTATGCCATCAATATCTCGAAATTTGTGCTATCGAATGAATAGTAAAAGTTTAAGGAAAAAGCTCTGTTAAACAAAAAAGCTCGAATGTGAATCAAAATTTTATTCCTATTTTCACAGTGTAGTCAGCAGGCAGGCCATTTTGAAAATAAAATGCACAGCTGGCATACTCGAGATTTAGGCTATCAAATAACTACTGAGACTTTGGCGAAAAAAAGACGTTTTTTCAAGCGCTGAAAATGTATGCGGATAGGGGAAAAGTGGCGAAATATGCTGAAAAGCCATGCATAAACGATAGCGGAGTACACACTTCGAATACCAAAAGTAATTATTTCTTCACCATCCTACAGCAAAATGAAAATCTTCTCAGAGATTAGGCTTAGTAATATTAGGTTGAGGTAAATGTTCGTTAACATCTACGGAAAACTCAAAGTATAGGCATGACATCAATCAAGATCAACAATGAACACTGATAATTAACAGGTCTATAAAAAAGCGGTCAAATTGAGAGGAATAATTCATTTTAGAGGCCTGAAGCTCGACTGCCGGTTACTACAGCGTTAGGTAATTCCATTGTCTGACCTGCGGTGGTCTATTGCTCGGCGTCGATTCCTTCATAGAGGAGTGTAGCCTCGGGGGATCGGCTAAATAGAAGACGGTGCTGCTGAGTCGAGGAAGGACGAAACAGGCGACTGTGTAGCACTTAGACCACGACTTAAAACATGTTATATCCTTATCAAAATAATTATTCTTCAAGACAAAAGCCATTATTGCTCACAGATCTTCTGCCATTGACTCGCAAATATTCAGATTTGCTTGAAATCGCCATTTCTTTTCGAATCAAAAAACTTCTAACATGTCTCTTCAACTTGATCAAAGGTCTTGAATCGGCGTTCACACAGGAAATGTTCCATCGCGGCGGAAACGCGGACCATAATTGGACGGCGCAGCATGTGGAACTAACTGTAGGTTGGTTGCCTCCAATTCACAAAAAAACTTTCCTTAGTCTCATTTGCGATGTAAGGTTTCGCATTGCCAGTTGAAACAGCACGCGCTTTCAAAGAGCCACTATTGGGTGCCTTTCCCTTCAAATCGTAGACTCGATAAACCACACTTTAACTTGCGTTGCCGCGGGAGTTTTATATGGATTTATTATTGAGACATTTCCATGAATCTACAATAACCGATACTGTGTGAAACAAACATAAAACTTGAGTTTTTCACAGATGTTAAAGAACTTTTGCTCAACCTAGTAGATTCGCCGCTTCTAACACTATCGGACAAACTGATGATTTGGTGAAAGGCTACGTTTAGAGAAAAAACAAAGCAAACACAAGTCTAAAACACATTATAGACTCTGAAGGCAAAACGTATTTTCTCTTCATTGCTATAGCTCACTAAGGAAGCCGAAGAAAACCCGCTGTAGTCTGTCAGCTATAGAACATTTAATGGAGATATAACATGAAATTTCTGGTCCTACGAAGAGACCACGAAAACGTCAGTGCATCAATGCTGGTTCACTTGGTCTATAAAGGGCTAATAAGGCCGAGTGCATAACGCATTTCTCGAAGAGTGATTAACGTTGAGCGTTTTATTCTTTCTAGCCTTTTCACGAGCATATCGCGGACTGGCTAGCTCTTCACTGAAGTGTGTCGTGGCGAGTGATTTAGAATCATAACTGCACTAAAATCAGTATTTATCTAGTACTTTACTTTATTTTCTATTTAATCCGTCATCACAGTTTTTTTCATTATACGGGTTAAGGTACTTCTAGCATTCAATTCTTTTTTCATCTTCTTCTTGAACGGCTCAGAATACTCGTTGAGCGAGTCTCCTTGCAGTCTCGAGGATAATTTTGCTGTGGCATTCCATAGGGCGTTGTTTATTGACTGCCGGAGACGAAGGTGGAGGGTGGAGCTAGCCTCCACTCTCGCCGCGACGAGCATCACAACCACTCGATCACGGCGCCCCCTTTATCTAGTAATGAGCAGTTATTTGATAATTATCAATTAACAAAGACTCGACAAATTGGCTTCTTAAGATAATCGCTCCACTGTCTTGTTCGTATTTCATTTGCTCGCAAAAAGGAAGTCTTAGGCCAGGAAAAGTCAGATTTTTAAGGGACAATTTCATTTTTGATCAAGCATGGGGATGTGTAGATGCAGGGCCGGAACGTCCCACGCCACGCGTCCACCAATTTTAGTACACATGGCCTCGAGACGATTATCATTTTCGTTTTGGCACCACAGCCATCAGAGTTTGAACTTGTCCATCAAACGCAATATGCCTTTCTTACCATGTAAACGATAGGGAATAACTGTGGATTCTTTGAAGAATATTTCATTAAGTGACTGCAACGTAGAATGGCATCTTTCTGTTTTGATTACCTAACACCAACAATCTATTCCAGGACAGGATGGCGATTCGATGACCGAGATTCCGTGATCGCTATTCGAGCAACGAAACTCCCGATCAAATCGAAATGAGAAAAAACGAGCAATACATTCCCTTAAGAATTAATGCTTTATATGTAATTGAATAAGTAGATTTTCATCCAGCTATCAAAAGAACTCAGATTTTGGAATTTTCAGAGCTGTGATAATTCTAAGTCAAAACGTATAACGTTTTTTTTGGTCACGCAATGGTCATATATGACTCGTTTGTTGAAGAATCAAATGACTATTAAGGTGCAAAGATATTTATATACTCCAGATGATTACCATAACAATTTTTTTCCTTTTTTTTCGTGGCGAGCAGGGATTATCTTTTGCACAGAACAATATAAAGCAAGGATTTTGTTTGCAACCGTTTCTATTTACCATCATCACTTAGACTTGAAAGCAGCATTCACGAACTTAAAGTCCAATGAAGAGCAGACGAATAGCAATAATCGCCGATGTACCATAAGCAAAACGTGGATGTAAATGGAAACATTTGATTTAATTGTCATGACTGACGAAAATCATCAGCAACCCGAAAAAGTTGCTCCTCAAAAATACAATTCTATTTCAGCACTAAAATGTCATTTATGCCGAAACATCGTCGAAACCCGGCCCACATTATTCACAGCTGTGGGAAAATCAAAATAACAAGTTGATAATGCCATTTAAGCAACGAACTATATAGCAACACAGAGGAACTGCGACTACAAGATTAAAATGATCGATTCAAGAGTTCATTAGAGGGCTCATGGAGTTTCCTTTACTACGTGCACTGATCTCAATGTCATTGTCAGCTACTTCTCCAAGAACGTCTTCTCCTACTCCTTTGGGAAATGTTCATCAGACCTGTCCGGAAAATCTTTAGCAGGACTTTTAGGAATGATTAACTTTACCAGAATTTATTCCGTTGACATTCACCGAAAAAATGGAATTCTCAAAGTACACACCAGTTCGGAGGATGTTTGTGAATAACTGGCACAGGAAACGTTGTAGAATGTCATTTTGTTGGAATCCACACAGTTTCTAGTGATACGTGACTTGCATGAGTGAATGAATGAATAACTAGATAAATAAATAGATCAAGCAAATAAACTATCAAATAAATAAATAAATAAAACGCATTCGTAATTTCACAAAATCTTACTTCTTGAGTTATACGCAGAAATTGCACGGTATTTACCGGCATTCTCAACACCCTCTCTTCCGGGGGGGGGGGTTTTGGGCTGAAAACCCTAAGGTTACACAAATACCCACGACCTTGGCGTTTTTGGATAGGGAGGTGCCCTGTTTTTTTTTCCTCCCCAGGGTAATCTTAAAATGGTGAGGGGGGTAAAACCAGGGTTACTGTTGTGTTTCCCCCCACCTAAATGGGCAAGGGGTGATGAAAAAATTTGGGGAGGGGGTGGTCGTGGGGGGCGCAGGAAAAAGTAAAAAACAAAGTTCCCCCCCCCTCCCCCCCATTTGGTTTTTTTGGGAATCCCTGGGGGGGGGGCGGTTCCACCCAAGAAGTAAAAGACAAAAAATACCCCCCTTGGGGGGAAATGGGGAAGGGGGGTGAAAACCTGGGCCCCCCCCCCAAATACACGGGAACGTTTATAGGGTATTTCCCCCCGTTTCCCCTGGGTGGAAGGAAAGGAGTTGTTGTTCCCCTCCCCCAAATGGGAGTACAAAAGAATATGGAACCTTGGGGGGGTGGGGAGGGGGCTGTTGTTTGTTTTGTTTTTTATTTTTTACAGGGGTCCCCCCCCGACCCCCCCCCGCCCCCCAGACACCCACCCCCCCCCCCCCAAATGGGGGGGGGCCCCCCCTCCCACCCCCAAGACAAAAATGGAAGGGGAAATCAGAACAACCCAAGAAAAAACTGGAAATTTTGGTTGGTGTGGCGTGGGGTGAGACCAACGTTGGTGATAAAAAAACACGCCCCAAAATAGGGGGCCCAAAGGGGGGGAAAAAATAACCCAACATAGT